>JADRCC010565548.1:0-10869 GCA_019843855.1 Hylomyscus alleni
TTTTTTTTTTCTGGTTCTTACTCTACTACAAGTTTTTTGCATGGGTGGAACAAGTTATCAAACATTGGATGTCTGCTTTACTTAACATGTTAAAGGCCAGGGCTCTTTTTTGTTCCAAATTCTGATGACCTTGTCTTCATTATAAGAAACCACAAAGACTAAATAATGAAGAGACTGAGAATTTTGCAGTTTGCTTTTCCCCCACCCTCTATTTTCCCTTCCTAAGGAAGAAAGACCAATGGCATAATTAGGTAACAAGAAGGGCAAAACAGCACCAGGTTGTAAGAAGATGTGGATTCAAACATTTATGACTGTAAACCAGCTCTACCACTGAACAGCTCTGTGACCTCAGGCCTCATTCCCCACTCTGGGGTTCCTATAACCTCTGGAAAAATCGCCTCATACTACTCCACAACTAGCATATGAAAACTCAGTGAGAGAGCACTGGGGAGTTTGTATAACCACCAGGAGATCAGAGGAGAGTTGCCCTCCATCCTAACACCTCATTGGCTTTGACGGGGCGAAGCACCATAGCTGAAGTCATACAGCAGGTACCCAGATTAATAACGAGTAGCTGAAGACCATGGGAATCAAGAGCCACCATCTATCTTCGTTGTGATGGAGAGTTTTGCTCACTTAAAGTCAGCACAGAAAAAGGCAGTCTATATACTCTCTTTTATTTAAAGGGAGTTCTGAAAAACACTGAGCCTCATGGGAGTGTCCTGTCACTAGCAGCTGTTTACATAGGTGATGTGTATAAACCAGCTGGAGCCCTGACACTAGCCTGGTGAATAACACAACACTAGTGAAGAATAACATATACTTCGAAGCTGAACACCTAATGTGGAGCAGAGATGGGGTTGGAATTGTTTGATCTAAAGCTACAGGCTCTGCCTCTGCCATGTATGTGCTGGACAAACAACACAGTCACTCAAGTAACTCACACAACTGACTGCTTCACCTTTACTTCACCTAAAATGGATTCTGGTAGAAATGGTAATTTCTTCTTGAATACCACAGGCTGGTGTCTTCTGACTGATGATGTCAGTGGAAACATTAAGTTGAATATAAATAGGCTGCCTGCATAAAGACATATCTGACTCATGGAGAGAGCCAAATCTGTGTTTGTCCTTAGAACGTGAAATTTCTCCCTGCTAGGAGGGACATAACAATCACCATTGTTTGTAGCTCAGGGACAGAGAGTGAAGGCTGACTTCCTGTCATAGAGAGAGAGACTGTTCTATATGCTACAGTCAACTTCAGACTGGGTTTTGACTTCAATGGGAGCTAGTCACCTCAGAGGCATAATGAAGAACTAACTGTAAAGAGCGAGTGGAAGAAGCTGAACTTACTGACATTTGTACTCAGAGCAAACAAATCCATGGTTGCCAACAGGAAGTCAGTCACAAGCCTCTGTAATGAGATATTGGCTCACACTTATTTTCTTACCTGGGACTTGCAAGTAAGGTAGGGGAAATATTTTTAGTGGTATTTTACTCTAGGTCTCTTTGGTAACATAACCTCTATTTTCCTTACCTAAAACCTATGACATTTATTGTCTCCATTTCTATCAGTGAGGCTTCTTTTTCAGTGTTTATCTCATGTGAGGGGGAAGCAGACATGAAGGAAAATTCTGAAGTGATTTTGTCATGTCACGTTAATATATCATCAATACTGCTTAAGTAAGGATAAACGCATTCCAGCAAGAAAGGGAGGGCACTGAAGGGTTAAACTCCCTGCAATGGGGCTCAGAAAAGTCATGGAGCTCTACCCATGGCTGCAACTTCTTCCAATGTGGTTTTTACTTTTCATTTCACTGTGTTATTGCTGTGTACACAAGTTCAAACCCTGCTTTTTTGCTGATCATTAATTTATTTTCCAAATTATTAATTATTCTCTCTTGCTCCTTCTTATCCCCTTTCTTTCTACCTCCTCATTTTCCTCCCCTCCCTCTTTCCTGCTTCCCTGTCTCCCTCATTCCTTCCTCAACTCATCTTCTTTGCCAACTCATGAAGTTCAATTCCACTTAGTCACCTGATAAGATAAGATAGAATAGGAACAACCTCCTACTCTTTCCTCTCTTTCTCCTTTTCTTCCTCCTCGCCATCCTTTGCCCACTTCTCTCTTTATGCGACTTGCATTTATTAAGAGCATTTTAATGTTGTCAACTTCAAGTTAAATTACTTCCTTAGAGCGTTTCATCTACTCTACATGGTAACACTTACAGATTGTGTTATCTCTCTATGAAGATGAGTGTGTAACTGGCACAACTAGCTCACTTGGGAAATGTGCCTGAGAGAACATGACTATTTTTTTATTAGATATTTTCTTTATTTCCATTTCAAATTTTATCCCCTTTCCTCATTTCCCCTCTGAAAACATCCCTATCACATCTCCCCTCCCCCTGCTCACTAACCCACCCATTCCTACTTTCCTGTTGTGGCATTCCCCTACACTGGAACATCGAGCCTTTACAAGGCCAAGGGCCTCTTCTCTCATTGATGTACTCTTTGGTTGGGAGCTCTGGAGGGTTCTGGTTGATTCATATTGTTGTTCCTCCTATGGGGCTGTAACTCCTTCAAGTCCTTGGGTCCTTTCTCTAGTGCCTCCATTGGAGACCCTGTGCTTAGTCCAATGGATGGCTGTGAAGCATCTATCTTTTTATTTGTCAGGCACTGGCAGAGCCTCTTGAGAGACAGGAATATTAGGTTCCTGTCAGCAAGCATTTGTTGGATCCACAATAGTGTCTGGGTTTGGTAAATGTATATAGGATGGATCCCCAGGTAGGGCAGTCATTGGATGAACTTTCCTTCAGTTTCTGCTTCAAATTTTGTCTCTGTATCTCCTCCCATGGGTATTTTGATCTCCCTTCTAAGAAGGATCAAAGTATCTGCACTATGGTCTTCCTTCTTCTTGAGCTTCATGTGGTCTGTGAATTGTATCTTGGGTATTCCAAACTTCTGGGCTAATAACCACTTATCAGTGAGTGCATACAATGTGTGTTCTTTTGTGACTGGGCTACCTCATTCAGGATGATATTTTCTAGTTCCATTCATTTCCCTAAGAATTTCATAAATTCATTGTTTTTAATAGCTGAGTAGTTCTCTATTGTGTAAATGTACCATATAATCTGTATCCATTCCTCAGTTGAAAGACATCTGGGTTCTTTCCAGCTTCTGGCTATTATAAATAAGGCTGCTATGAACATAGTGGAGCAATTGTCCTTATTGCATGTTGGAGCATCTTCTGGGGATATGCCCAGGAGTAGTATAGCTGGGTGTTCAGGTAGTACTACGTCAAATTTTCTGAGGAACTGCCAACTGATTTCTGGAGTGTTTGTACTGGCCTGCAATTCCAGCAGAAATGGAGAAGTGTTCCTCTTTCTCCACAACCTCTCCAGCATCTGCTGTCACCTGAGTTTTAAGAAATGGAAGTGGTGTTTGTTCTCTCCATCTTTGGAACTAAAGGTTTTTACTTCTCCCATTTCCTTCTTGTTATCCATTTAGGTTGTTTCCAGTTCTTCCCTCTGAAATCATACATGCAACTCATAATCGTTTATATATAATACACAAATACAAATATATATGCATGTCTATGTACTTTTTTGTAGTCAATTCTTAAAACTCACTTATGGAAAAGTATGACTAAAAGAAGTTTGAACATTTTACAGAGTCAACTCTTAACTACCAGATTGCTTTCTAAAAGTCACATCTACTCGTTTCTGCCTGTGCTGTTTGAAAGGGTTTCCTTTGTCATTCATTGGACAAAAGCAAAAAGAGACAGGAAGAAAGAAGCAGGTTGTAGAATTGCTGGAGCTCTTGGTTATAATGGTCTAGAAGCAGCTTTTGGAGAATGGGGAAGCATCTTGGGATGAAGGAAAGAAAGGGTGAGTAGAAACATTTATACTCAGAAGATACAGTGTGGAGAGTCCTCTTTACCATTTACTAATTGTTAATTCAGGGACATCAGCCTCCTTGTTTGATAAAATATTCATTTGTCCACTTGTTTGAAGCCTGGAGAATTAATATGGTCTCAGGGAAAGTGGTGTTTATGAGAGAGAGAGGGATAGGAAGAGGGGAGAGATGCAGGGAGAGAGGAAGGGGGAATGAGAGAGAGAGAGAGAAAGACAGAGACAGACTCTCTCTTTCTCTCATACATACACACACATACAGAGACAGAGAGAGACAGAGAGGGGGGAGAGGGAGAGAGACAGAGAGAATGGCCTTAGTTATTAGGGTAGGAGTCCAGTTAGTGAGATAAGAGAAGAGCATTCCATTAGAAAAGACTCGAGATAAAGACTGGAAGTCATGACTTCTGTGCACAATGTACAGTGTGATCAGTAAAGGCTGATGGCATCTTCAGGAGGCCTTTTCTTAACTTGAGGCTGGCATAGCAATGTCAGAAAGGACTTTGGGAATCACACCTGTCATTTTATGGAGTTAGAACTTGGCTTATAGATGAAGAGATTTAATCAATTATTGCTTCTACTGCTCTAAGGAAAGGCATTTCTATGATTTCTATATTTGAGCTAGCTCTTAGGAAGTATAGAGGACTAGTCACTACAGTCAACACTATCTTGACATGCCCTATACATCTCTATATATGTCTTACTTGTGTGCAGAAGTATATGTGGTTTGACCAACATAAGTCTTGACTTCAAGTTTGAGTTCAAGTTCCTAAAAGATGGAGCAAGCCCAGAAGAGGAATTGAAATGGTTTCTACCTGCATTCAAGCTCAAAGGGAGAAATTAGGAGAAATAAAATACATTAAATATAACACAGATGCCCTGCAAAAGGGACAACTTTATCCCCAATTCACACATTTATGAGACAAGCAAGACATATTTGGGTTCATACACATTCAACATCACATAGAAAATAATGCTACAATTTGAAGCCAAGTGTGTCACCAGATTCCAAGACCCACTCCTTCAGTATCCAGTAAAACATGCTGGAATGAGACCTTTTAGATGAGCCTCAAAGAAGAATGCCAACTTCTCCAGCTAGACAATTACAGAGGAAGGCAATTCTAGGAAGGAAATGGCCTGAGTCAAGCAATGTGGTGAGATTTTGTAATACTTTTAAGAATGCACAGCTCTGATATATATGCATACATAAGTGTATGCTTTCATATACATATATATATCTATATATAGATATATATAATGGTAGTATCTATATGTATGTATATGTGTGTGTGTGTATATATATATATAATTTCTCTGTTGATAATTGATTGCTTACTATGTGCCAAACTCTATTCTTAGTACTCTGCGGCTCCGCGAGTACTGAATCTTTCAATCCTGCCTACAGCTTTCATTAGGTACTGTTATTTTCTTCACTGTACATGAGCCAGCAGAAAACAACACATACAGCATGCAAGCTGCAGAGCCAGCATTTCAATCTAGGCTATCCTAGCTCCAGACTGTCAACCACTTTGCTAAGTGGCCTCTTATTTACAGTGCTAATGCTACAGCCCATGCTTCCCTGGCCCCAAAGGGAAGGGATGGATTAAGCCAGTCTGTGGTTTCTTTTCTTTAAAGAAGAAAGATGGACATGGACATCTTTGATGAAGACCCTTGCCAACCAAGGCAATCTGGACATCACATTTTTTTTTTTTTAAATGAACATAGCAATAGTGACAGAGGACGCTACTTTTTTCCTCTGGGACTCTGAGGCTGATTAGATGTCATATGGGCTGCCTTATAGATATCCTTTCCTGCTCAGGCAGTAGGAGGTAGGGGTATGTGTGTTGCCCCTGGACAGTGATCATTGGGTGGCACATAGGATACCAGTGTGGGAAGGGTAGCCTGTACTAAACAGTGTGGGCCTTAGCTACAGAGCAACAGGACAGGGTTTGAAGCAAGTGACTGCTAAAATTGAACTGAAAGTTGTGAACTATCTCTGGTGACTGGGAGAGGAAAGGCAAAGTTATTTCAGGAGACTTTACATGAGACAGTTGATGGTGGCAATCTCAGTTCCTGGGCAGGGCCGGAACTGCTCTAGTGGCCATGGGAATGAAGGGAATACAGGGAACGGAATCAGCATAGGAATAAATATGAACCCAGTCACAGGTAATGTCAAATTGCATGTAGAGGGAGGCAGAGAGACACTGGGGGTGGCACCGTTTCTGTCTTCGCAGAGTACTCACTTCCTTGCTTGGCTTCATCTCCGCAGAAAAAGTATATGGATGCTGGGGCCAGAAGCAATTTACTTGTTTACTTTTCTGTGCAGAGAAAGCTGAAAGTGTCACATACCGATATGCCCTAGTGATGAATCCAGATCCCTCCACCCCTCCCACTTAAGAGAAAAATTATTTTGCTCATAACTCTGATGAGCTTGGTAAGTGTTCAGATATCACCCCGAGCTCACAAACCACCCAGGCACTGGGGAAATCAGTAATATTTTACTGGTGGACTTGGTTGAGCAAACACAATAAAAACAGGTCCAGTGTCATTGCACGCTGGAAAAGCAGATGGCGGTCGAGCAGAGCTGGATCCAGCAGTTTGAAATTTCAAATTAAATCAATTTGGAGCTTTGCTTGTGCCTCAGGCAAGATTGTCCCTCAAATGAAGGAGACAGGAGAGGTGAGCCCTTTATTCCTGGGCTGGCTTTGCAGCAGTTGGTGAATGACATGCGGCTTTCTCCTACATGAGGTGGGCTGACAGAGACAGGGGAATTGGCTTGCTCTGATCCAAGTTTCTAGAGTGCAGTCCTGGGGAATGAACAAGAGAGCAGCTTCAGCCTTTCTGGGATCCTGTGACTGCATGTGGTTTGAAGCTGCTGGCTCAGGACTGTCAGGATCTCATGTAGAAGGCTTGATGCCCCTAGATTTAGCCTCCCCGGAAAGTATCTTGCTCCAACTTGCACAAGTCAGAGAATCAGTGGACAGTGACCCAAGTGGGACACAAGAGTCTATGATGGTGAAGCTACCAGAGAGTCCAGAATTCTTATAGGCTGCCATCAGAAGGTTGGGATGAATTAGCAATTGCCTTGGGAATCCCCAGACTTGTCTAAAGCACTTTGCAGTCACAGCAGGAGATAGTTAGCATAGTCTTTATCCCTTCTGTCCTCTTCTTTTCTCTGTAAGCTGGTCCTGAGAGTTCCTCTCCACCAATGGTCCTCACCTCTGCCTATGCATCATAAGCCTGTGGTCATTTTGTCATAATATGTGTCCTCAGTCGTCAGTTGGAGATTTCAGTGTCATGGATCTGGGTTCACGGTCTTGGCTACACTAACACAGCTACTGACATGAGATGTGATAAGCAAGGCAGGCTTCTGTTGAATTAAAAAAAATAGGCTGCATACCTATACAAAGACACTAATTTCTATATTTTGAAAATTTGTGTTCCCGTGGCATTAAGCGCTCCCCCTTTTTGTTCTCTTCTTCTAATGTAAATAACTTCTCACCTTTAGGGCACTAGTCATTAGTTCCCCATTTCACTTTAAATATTCCCAGTCAGTATGGCATCTGGCAGTTTCCTGCCTGCCCATCTCTATGCTCCCTGCATTGGTCTTTTACTCTGTTTAGAATCTTGAACTGCTTTGAGAACTGTCTTAGACAGTTTGGACATCTATAGTGAATTGGCATGCATGGTATGCTTAAACAATATTTATCTATCAGAGATGTTGGAAGACTTAATGGCTGCTTTATCAATATATTTTCAGGTAGCAGGGAAGGCTCACAGGCCCTCTCATAAGGTCACCAATCATATCTATTAGGGCTCCAAGCCCATGACTTGATTAATTACTTAAGTATTCTACTCCTAAAAACATTAAGTTGATAGGGATTTAAACCTATAAATTCAGTGGGACACAAGCACACAGTCTATAGTAGTGAATAGGCTATGAAGTTTCTTAGAGCTAGCTACCCAGTCTATATACCAGTTCTACCACTTACCACAAAGAAAGAATCTGGGAGATGATAATTTCATTTCACTCATTGCTAGTTATGTATATAATGGTATAAACAGCAATGTCAGGAGTATTAGTGTATGTGGTACCAAGTATGTATAAAGAGGTATACATGGAAAGTCTATGCTTGGGGCTACAGATGTAAATAGAAGGGGTTATATTCTGCCCCAATGTTTATTTAGCTCATTGATTCTTTGTATACTTACTGAAGTACTTGAGCATCTTATATTAGTACAAAAATTGTAGAACCCCTTGTTCACTGCCTTAAACTGTGTGCTGAGGAGTTGGTATTTTTAAAGATTCCCAACACATAACTCAGATTCTTAGCCCAAGTTGAGAGTCATTCATTAACTTGGTAAGGATCTGTCGAGTGCCTACCATATGCTGGCACTGTCTTGGACTCCAGGGACACACCAGCGAACAAGACACAGAAGCACTTTTATTTGAATGGGAGGGAAGTAGATGAAAAACAAATCAATACATGCTCGAGAGACTTTAAAATTATACTAAGTGTTGCAAAAAGGAATTATGAAGCGGTGTGTGTGTGTGTGTGTGTGTGTGTGTGTGTGTGTGTGAGAGTGTGACGAAATGGAGTGTGATTGGCGTGATCTTGGCTTGGCCAGGGAAGCTCTGTCTAAGGAAACAGCCTCTGTGCTGAAATCTAAATAGTGAGGAGACAGGAGTATGATTTAAAACCTGGAGTGAGACAGGGAGAATGGCAAATCCCAGAACCCTGAGCTCTAAGCAGCCACTTCACCCTGACACAAAGGAGAAAGCTAGGGAGCATGGGCCCTGAGTGAGAAATCTGAAATCAGTGTCGATGGCCTTAATCCAAGATGTTGCCTGGGATATTCTATCTCTAGAGACACTAATGGGGAGTCCATCCCTTGCCTGTCAGCCTCCTCTGGTTGCTTGCCTTGCTTAGCTTGTGGCATGCTGCTCTAATCATCGAGGACATCTTCTGTTAATCTCTTACTACTTTGTCTTCACACTATCTTCCTGGATTTGTGTCAAGCTCAGTGCACCATCTATTCTTGTTTCTCCTTCCTATTAGGGCACCTGGATTGCATGATAATCACACATGGATAATCCAAGAGATGTTTTCCATTTTAAGATCCTGAAATCATATCTGTCTTCCTTTTTTTTTCCAAGTGAGGCATCATTACAAGATATAGGGACTTGGACCCATGAAGAGTGGGGCTTGCGCCATTTAGAGAAGTATAAGGAGGATAGTTCCCTCTCTCTCTACCTTCTCTCTCACTCCCTCTCCCCCTTTCTCCCCCAACCCTCTCTGACTTTCCACCCAGGAGCATATATATATATCATCTTGGGGAACCTGTCAACACAGGGCCCTCTTTGCCTGACTCCCACAAAGTACACCTGTTTTCTTTCTCCATCTCCCCCACATGCCATTCACCTATTTAATGCTCATCAATGTGGTACACACAACACAGGTTGTTCTGGCTTTCCTGACACATCCAGATCATATCTGGAAACCATTGCAAGAGGAATCCTCTGCTGATATACTTGTGCTTCCTTGTGGCCTTTAGGCAGTCTATTTTAAGTTTGACAGTACTTAGGGTTGTTTCCTAACATCTAAGCTTATGGAATCTCCTTTAAAGTTAAAAGTGATGCTTCCTCCCCTGACTGCTGTGCGATTAAGTTGAATATGATTCGTGTGCATTGATGGAGAGTGACAAGCTGAAAAGGAGTAAATTTGTTTATGAATAAAGGTACATGATAGGAGACTCAGTGACATTCACATATACACAAATACTCTGCTGTAGCCATATTCTTGGCATGGCTTGGAGAGGATAGATAATGTTGATTGTGTACAGATTCATGATCCTTCAAAGTTTGGGATCTATAGTCTACAATGGGAAGTATTATGGTGGAAATGAGAGCGATAAGATGGTATTCTTCACAGAGTTTGACTATGAGGTATGTTTTGGCCAGCTGGTTATCTTTTATCAAATAGCTAAAACATAAATTCTTTATAGTTTCCTGTGTGATCTAGCCCTCCCACTCACAATTTCGCTAAAAAGATCTGCTTTCAAACCTACCTGGCCCTTGAGAACATTTGATTTGTGTCCTCTAATATAAAAATAATTACATACCTTTGTAAAAATGCACTGTTTCCGGTTTGTAAAGTGCTTTGATATTTCTGTCCCATTTTTGTTTCATAATTCCACTCCCCCCATGTGCTTGGGACAGAGATGGGACAATGTTTTTTTTTTTTTTCTGTTTGAAAGACAAGTTAACTGAGACTCTAATAGTTAACTCATAAGTGGAATTCCTGGGCCAGGAATATGGGCCTCTGGACTCCTAGAAGGCCTGAAGATGCTACTGATTCTGTAGCGTTGGCTGCTGCATTCTAGATCCAGAATTTGTTATTGTCAGTGGAGAGCCATCAGAGTGAGACCTAGTGAGACAGGAACAAACGTCTGAGCTTTGACAAGAGCCAAGTCAAATTCTGCCCACTGCAGACTGTAGACCTTGACAGGAAGGGGCTAGAAATATAGGGAAAATGATGAAAAGAGATGGCAGAAAGTGCTTATCTATGCTAGGAGAAACCAACGGCAGATAGTAAAGGATGAAAAACCAGCACAACTGAAAAAGGCAGACTTCTCTGCTTTTCCCTGTCTCTTTACCTAATCTCCAAATGCCTGCTTTTTTTATTTCTCATCTGTAATAAGGATGGAACCCTGGTACCCGCTTTTCTGGTTCTCGACCATCAGGGTGATATTGGATTGCTCAGTCATGATATTCTGAAAACATCCTGTTGAATGGAAGCTCCATCGTATGGGGCACTGCACAGAAGACTCTCCTTCTAATAGAGGAATTAATTTTAAATCTGTGCGGTCAGTTAAACTCTCTTTATGTATCATACAGACAACTCTGCTTTCCAAAGGGACCTGGATGTCCATGACAGACCTCAAGGACAGGTAATTTGTAA
>JADRCC010565550.1:0-11952 GCA_019843855.1 Hylomyscus alleni
TGACCACAGAGCTCATGTTGTACTGAGCACCATACTGTACAGAGGAGCATCAGGCTGTACTGAGGAGCATCAGACTGTACTGAGGAGCATCAGGCTGCACTGAGGAGCATCAGGCTGTACTGAGGAGCATCATGCTGTACGGAGGAGCATCATGCTGTACGGAGGAGCATCACGCTGTATGGAGGAGCATCATGCTGTACTGAGGAGCATCAGGCTGCACTGAGGAGCATCATGCTGTACTGAGGAGCATCAGGCTGCACTAAGGAGCATCAGGCTGTACTGAGGAGCATCAGGCTGTGCGGAGAAGCATCACGTTGTACTGAGGAGCATCAGGCTGTACTGAGGAGAATCATGCTATACTGAGAAGAATCTTGCTGTACTGAGCATCAGGCTATAATGAGCTTTATGTAGTACTGAACAGCATGCTATACTTACAGCTGCAAAAGACTGATTACTAGTGACCACCAACTTTTTTTTAGGATACTAAGTTTAAGAATGTCTGGCTTTATTTTACCCCCAAAAGTGAAGGAAATGGATTTTCATTACTTGTTCCATTGATTTGAGTTTCTTAAATTATTTCTTTTCAGAAAAACACTAAATATCCTTGATAAAAAATTGTAATGTTTAGTTAATTTCATATTGCTGTGAGAGAATCCAGACTGAACAATCTATGAAGGCATTGCTCATTTCAGCTTAGGCCCTTAGAGAGATTCCAATCCATTGTGGTGTGGAGGTATTGTATTAACATTTCCAGAAGGACATGAACAATAACCATTGCAACTCTAAACAGGACACCACCAGCAGGCAAAAGAAATTATTGACCTAAGCCCAACTTGAAGGACCAATGAGTTTTGAACTTATTTATGAGAGCATAGGTAAGCAGTTACTTAAAGAACTATTTAGGGGTTATAGCAAGTAACATCAGCCCCTAAAAGTTATAACCCAGCCTAGATAATGACTTCCCCAAAGTTTCATAGATGGACTCTCTATAGATGTTTTTTACTTGTATATATTATAGTACCTCTGACACCATGTATACCCTCAGGGAAGAATTTCATTAACCTTGGAGATAGGCCTGTAGGATGCCAGTGAGTGGCTAGAATTTCAGGTGAGGATAAATGACTTGTCCTGCCTTCTTTGAGAGAAGACCTGGTCTTGTTGAAGGACTCTTGCTAGTGATCTGATTAAGACAATGGCTGTTGTACTCAGAGGAATGAGTTTCACAACAGGGAGGGGATAGTGAGAGAAGTGGCCAGTCCATGCATTCGGGAGCTCCAAAGAGAGCTATTCTCTTGGTATCCACTGAAGCAGAGCAAGGCAGACTAGATCCATGGTAGGTATAACATTTAAGCATCTTCTCCTAGTGACTTACCTCTGTCAACCTGGCCTGCTTGGCTCTGCAGCCTTCATAACAGTGCAGCAAGCCTAAGGCAAGGTCTGAGTGTTCAAACTGGGAGCTGTAGGTGATAATTCCAACTCAAATCACAACACATGATTACATATCTGAAGTGTATGTATAATTGCATATTTCCAATGTTATCAGTCCATGGAAGACTATAGATATTTTTATGTAGTAGTCAATATAACTTGGTGTCTAAAAGTGATGCAGGTGACAATAAATGCTCTTGTTTTAGAAATCAATCATTTCTTTTTAACTTTTATTAATGAGAATTAGCAGAATTTCAATAATTCCATATGTGGACTAGAAAGTTGTGTGTGTGTGTGTGTGTATGTGTTGTGTGCTTTTTTTCCTTTTTTTAAAAAAAGTGCTGGTGTTTTGTTTGCCTTTTTGTTTTCTGAAGAGAGAGAAAGAAAGGTCCTGGAGTTGAGTAGGTAGTGAGGTACGAAGGATCTGGGAGGAGTTGGGAGATAAAATGTGATCAAAATATATTGTAAGCATTTTTTCCAATAAAAAATGTAGATTACACAAGGCTTTTGAATTGCAAATTACAGCATATACTCAAGCTGGCTTAATCAGAAAAGTCAGTTATTAATAAGCGTCCACGATCTCTACCAAGAGTACCAAAGAGCCCGACCTGGGGTTACACAGTCACACCAAGGGTTTCCCTTAGGTCCCTTATGGCCTCTGAGAATCTGTGAAGACAGCGGTGAGCTTCCCAAGCCAGGCTGCCAAGTGCTTCCTGCTTGTTCTTGCCAGAAAGTGGCAACTTCCTGGTTTGGTCCCAGATGTAAGCAACTCTGTCTAAATTCATACTGTGAAAGAATCCCAAAACCTAGGGAACTGTTCAAAGATGCTTATCTGTCACCATCAGTGTGCCTCCAGTGACTATGCAAATTATAAAATCCTTGTGGAACCTCTTCTCCCAGGTTGTATTTCTTCTTCATTTTTATTTCTTTTGAATGTAAAGCCCTTAGAGGGAACAGAGATTATATCCATCCCCAAATGACACTGTGTGAAATCCGCAAGACTTTTTGAGACTTCTGTAGAAAAGGGAATTTGGTGCCTGGTGTTCAAGCGAACATAAAGTGGGAGCTGGAGAAAATGACTGCAGCTTGGCAGTACAAGCAGCAGTCCAGAGGCGGCATGGGAGCTGTCCTCCAAGGTGGTGGCTGAAACACCCACCAGAGCATGGATGGATTTTCTAAGCATGTGCTTTGACAAATAGGACAGTAACTTTGATCTCCATTCTCACCCTGAGCCCAACCAAGTCAAGGTACAGAAAAGGAAGTGGCCTGTAGTGGAGGAACTAGGCTCTGTCCTTGTCAAAGGAACAAAAGAAGGTAAAACCTGGAAATTGAATACCCTCCCTAACTTTTTGTGAAATTAGTCCTCTGATGTAGAACAGGATTTGAGACAGCAGAAATGCATTGTATCTGTGTAGGTTTTAGCCTTCCAAAATTGTGAGTCCTTATCACTGCATTTGATTTAAATTTACACAAAGGATTAGATTGGAAATTAGATTCTGTGTGTGGTTAAAATGAATTTGCTTTCCTTTTGTTTTAATCTAATTTGTTTATAGGTAAAATCCAGTTTGCATAGAGTTGGTCACAATTTTAAACAGAGAATTTCAGGATTCTATTCAGCAAACAGTGATGTGTTCCGAGGTGGGGAGAGAGAGAGAGGGAGAGAGAGAGAGAGAGAGAGAGAGAGAGAGAGAGAGAGAGAGAGAGAAGACACAGAGAGAGAAGACACAGAGAGAGAACACACAGAGAGAGAACACACAGAGAGAGAACACACACAGAGAGAACAGAGATTGGACAGAGAGAGAGAGATTGGACACAGAGAGAGATTGGACAGAGAGAGAGAGAGGACTCCTGTGAGATCCTTTCCTGCTTGGCCATGAACTTGGGGACCTGGTCAGGCCATTCCACAACTCATTTGCAACACTCCTTTAGTGCTACAGGTGGACCTGGGGATTTCATCTGTGAGGATCAACACTGCACAATTTATTCTTATAAATTATGATTTTGTGTGTTCTCTTATTTCTATAGAATGTGACGGGTCAACAATCTTCTTCGATGTAGAATATCCAACTTAAAGTTGTTTGCTAGGGAATAATGTGGATGGTTGGAGTTTTAAGGTTAAGGTGACCAAAAGGGAAAGGCTTTCTTCCTACTTATCAAAACTCACTGAATTTCATTTATATTTACAAACGTGACTGAAAATGTGTGACCCTGAACATGCTTGGGCTTGGTTATGGGTTGTTTAGGGAGGGATGGGGGGGGTTGATATAGTAGCAAAATAAATAAATAAATAAATAAAATAGTGAGGATGACGATGATGACAATGATAATGATGACGATGGTGATGACAACAACTATGATGATGTATCTGTTCTTACTGTTCTTTAATGTTCATTCAGTTAGGAATAGATTGAATATAGCAGACCCAGAGCATGTAGATGTAAGAGAGATAGTGCACAAAACCAAAATAATAATCAATATTTATCTTACAGTGCTAATGTTGGTGTGTGTGTATCAATTGTCATCACTAGAGCATATCCCTATGTTTACATTCAGTCCACGCTTTATAAACAAACCAGCATAACAAATGAGTATTTGTGCTGTTAAAGACAACCTTTATAAATGACTTCTTTACTTTGTGTGAATGTACACAAAATATATTTATTTTTCTAGCAGGGCCACAGGTTGAATTTTTCTAAGGAGGCCACAGAATTCTTCAATGATTAAAATTAGTAATATCATCATTAATATTCAGTATTTGCTGAATTCAAAATGTCAGACATTATACACTAAGTATATGTATTGTATATAATGTATGAATGTGTGTTGATTTAAATTTAGAGTAACCCTAACCTCTATTCTATACAAATGCATGTAACTTTTTTATATCGGGAAAATGTGGTGCAGAGTTTTCAGGAAATGTAGGCAAAGTTATATAGCTACTAGCTTATGGGGCAGGTTTGAATGCAAGCAATTAGTTTTCAAGTTCATATTCTAAATTTCTAGTGACTGATATGCATCTTACAGCATGTTTTCAAACTGAAAAATTTAATTAAAAATAAGTAGATGGATGGGAAAATGAAAATACTTAGAGCCTTAGTGCTGGATGAGAGCACTCTGAACATTTGGAGCTATACATATTTAATGATTTTTTTTTTAAACCTCTAACTACAAATATTTAGTTTTAAACCATACAAACTATGCTGTCTATTTCTTTAAATTGATTTTGTTTAGTTAACACATTAAATTTTTCTCACTATATTATTAAGTATGAATTGTAATGGATACACTGTGTGTGTGTGTCTTTACAACACTTTTAAGGTAGGATTTTGTCATGTAGCCCAATCTGTCCTTGGACTTCTGCTTCAACCTCTTAAATGCTTACAATAGAGACATGCAATATCATGGCCAGCTTGTTCCACACTTTTCAACACACCAACTATTGTTGAATAGATTATTTCAGCCTCTTGATTTTAGAAAGCAAAGTTTATCATAGAAACTTAATAAGAACATAATATCAAACATGTACAGCTTACTAAAATATAATAAAATATCTGTAATCATAACTGATAGATATCTTTATCCTTCTTTTAAAATTTTGATTATTTACCTTTTCTCTATCAACCCTGGCATATTTCAAAGTTATAATTTGCATTTAGGCAGTTTGACATGAAATAGTTTAGTCTGAAAGAGTCAGATTCAGTGGCTGCCTTTTACTTGGGAACTGCCTGTGGAGGCTTGGCTGGGCTGAAAGGCCTGTTTGAAAGTGCTGTGCATACTATTTTGTCTCAAAATTTTTGGATTCAAGGTGTTCTCAGTATGAAGTGTTATTTTCCTAGAGAATTTTCTCCAATTTTCATTACAGATATATTCTCTTTGTGAAAACTGATACCATCACATTTAGTTTCCTTTGCATTTTGCTAGCAGTACTCTTGTTCTCTAAAGCTGAGCTCCCCAGGATAATTATGTTCATGCCAATAGAGGACCTGAAGGCCATCCCTGGGAGTTTTCATTGTAGAAAAACACAAAATAGTATTAAGATTGAGTGTTTTTTTTCTTTTTCTTTCTTTCTTTTTTTTTTGTTTGTTTGTTTTGTTTTTTTGAGACAGGGTTTCTCTGTATAGCCCTGGCTGTCCTGGAACTCACTCTGAAGACCAGGCTGGCCTTGAACTCAGAAATCCACACGCCTCTGCCTCCCAAGTGCTGGGATTAAAGGTGTGCGCCACCACCACCCAGCAAGATTGAGTGTTTTGATGTCCCCGGGACCTGAAACAACAGTCTATATGTTTCACATTCTTGTTTTTAGAAGTAATTTGAAACAAGTCACTTAACCCCTGACCTCATTATTCACTTACAGTGTGGGATGTTATAAGGCTTACATAAAGAGGTCATGCATTTTGTTTACATGGCAGGAAGAATTTTGTGATTGTTAATTCATGTTATCATTATTATTAAATGTAGTTACCTTTACCACAATAAATGTGGAATATTACTTTATGTGACAAATGTCAGAATATAGAGTTCTCAATTGGGGAGTTGATGAAAGAATTCTTACTATATGCAGAGTTATAGAATGATCAACCATGAAAACTTTGGGTCCTTTACAATACTAACAAATGTATAAATAATTTGTTAAAAAATTTCCAAGAACACTTAATATTGTATATTTTATATGTAATAAATGTATAACAGACCCCACAAATTGAAATTTGTTTGAGCCTCTATTATTACAAGTGCATCAAATCCATAGTCTAGCATTTCAGAGCTGATATGCGTAGCCCTAAAACAATTCTCCAGAAGAAAACATTGTCCAGCGGCAACAGTGGCATCTAGTTCCGGCGTCATATTCCTTACAATATCAGATACGACATCAAACCACTAATATGGCAGAGTAGCAACACAGACATTTCTTCCCTGACTCCAAACTGTAGTTGACTCTCCCTTTGTTATCTAATTAACAATGGGGCCTCCCAAGGGAACATTTTTAGTGTTCCATATGTGAAGATGAGACTTAGAGTGAGTGGAAAGTACCACACATTACACCCTGTGGATCCTGTTTAGAAAAATTAACCCAAACCCAGCTATTAGAGAAGCTTGCAAAGTATTATAAATAATTTTGGCAACAGAGAAGGGAAAAGAAGTATATAATTTATTTAAAACCATTGTTCCTTATTATTTCCTAAATGTGGAGACGAATACAAATAAATGACATTTCAAAACATCATGAAAGAAACCATTTAAAAAACCATTGCATCTATTCAATACAGGACTTGAAGTTCTAGCTAGAGCAATTAGACAACAAAAGGAAGTCAAGGGATACAAATTGGAAAGGAAGAAGTCAAAATATTACTATTTGCAGATGATATGATAGTATACTTAAGTGACCCCAAAAATTCTACCAGAGAACTCCTAAACCTGATAAGCAACTTCAGCAAAGTGGTAGGACATAAAATTAACTCAAACAAATCAGTAGCCTTCCTATACTCAAAGGACTTTCTCAAATGGGCTGAGAAAGAAATTAGGGAAATGACACCCTTCACAATAGTCGCAAATAATATATAATGCCTTAGTGTGACCTATTAGGTTTTTTTTTTTAATTACAAAATTAAGTTATACTACTTAAAAGTTGGACTCAAGATTAAACAGCAAAGATCTACAGAGACATATCCATAACATTTTATGGTGTGTTATATCAATTTTTAGGGAGTCAGATATTTACTGCTTGGGTGCAAATACAATCACAATTAGGGAAACAACAATAATTTTAAATGTAGTTGTTGTTCGATGCTGTCCTTTGAGTAGTACTGTCATCACAGCCTCGACCACAGCGGCTTTGATTATGACCCATATCAGTGGGCTTGGCTGTTGGCATCCCTCACAGCAGAAGGGATGGGAAGTACCACTCATTGCTCACCTGAGATTTTAGTCCCTGTTTCAATGACTTCCTTGTCAGCTCTATGTGGTCTGGCCTCAGCTGCTTGAGTTTCAGGAAGTGCTAGAGAATATAAATGGAGGAAGTTAACTGAAGGAGGAACTCCATCCAGGCAGCCATAGGGAAGTCCTCATCCATACCAGGGTAAGACTTTTTGGTGGTCAGACTGCTTGGGATCTCACACACACACGCATACATATAAACCTTCATCATCCTCCTGCAAGGAAACATTTACACACATTGTAAATATTCACAAAGCAAGGCTCTCAGGGACTTGTTACTTTGAGCGATTGATCAGTGCCTTGTCTGAGTGAGTGTTCGTTTATGTCTCCCCAGGAGAAGTTTGTGCAACAGCAACAGTAAGTAGGTACTTGGGGATCCTACAGGGCTTTTTTCTAAGGTGAGATCTTTCTTATCCTTGCTATGATATGACAAAGTAGGCATACTGTCCATAATAAGGGTTTCAGGGATTTAAAATTAGAAAATGTATAAATACACTAGAGAAAGTGGGGAGAATAAATGTGTCCAATGAACAAGAGACTGTAAGAATAGGAATTCCAGAGCTCTGAGTGCTCAGGTATTAAGAAATGACAATAAAAACAGGGTATAGAATAGTAGTGATAGGGACAGGAACCAGCTTCTCTGTAGACCTGAATTACAGTCTTCCCTTCTATAAACCTCATACAGACTTATTTGTGATCATCTTGGGACTGATCATCGCGCAACAGGCAGGCAGATTTGTCTACGTGGTTTTCTACAAATCTGTTAATACCTCAGACATCTCCTTCCTCACCAGGGAAGGAGATTTACTAGGGTGCATTCCTTGGATTATGTAAACATGGTTGGACAGAAAAAAATTGCAATTGTTATCTACAGCTCTATCAGGAGAAAAAGAAGATGAGGCTGTGAGCCCTGGTACTAAGAGTGCTCTGACTCCACAGTCCTTTCTGCCATGTGAGCGGCAGAGGTGGATAGCAGGCATGGCTGCCATTTCCTCTCAAGGATGCTCTTTGCCCCTTTTTTTTTTTTTTTTTTGCAGTTTCCCTCACTCATAATATTACCTAATGCTGTCTAAGATATTCTCTTCTAAGAGAAGCAATATGTTCTACTTGAGCCAAACTGAGATGTGATCATTGGGAAAGATGCCATTCATGGTATTTGGATCCTTATCAGGTCTCCTTGAGCTGGTTTAATTTTTCATGTTGCTAAATACTTTAGTCTGCTCTAATAGCATCCCATGGCTGTTCTCATTCAGACCCTGTGGCTGCCAGGGCATTGCCACAGTGCTGAGGACAGGCGACTCTAGTCTCTCACTGCGTTGTAGAGTCACGGAATTCAGAAGCAGAAGACAGGTCTCTGTGTGGTTCCAACAACTTAAATCCAACCCTGGCAGACTGTTTTACACTCTGATCTTGGCTTTGCAGTGTAGGATGCTAGAGAATGCTCTCACCCTCTACTGACATGGTCTGCTCAAAGGAGTTGTGATGGAGTTTCTTGGCATGGTTCCTACCAGCCACCGCCAGCTTGGCTCTTACCCTCCACTCCTAGCTCTGCTGTGCTTGGAAGAAATAGAACTAGGAAAGGCCACATGGTCTCTGTTGTTTATTTGGTTTGTGTACATCCCAATCATCTGTTACTGTTTTGAAAGAAAAACAAAAGTCAATTAATTTTATGACTAACTAGAGTGTAAATTCTAAAACCTACAACACATGCATTAAACGCTGAAACTATTTTCCCTTTTTGTAGCTGTTTAAATACAAGACAGATTTGTGTACAGACTTAATGAAATGCCTATTTATTCCTAGAAGTAAATTTAATTATTTTCTAGTCCAAGGTCTTTGTTTTACAGACGAAGAAAGAGAACACCAGTACCTAAGCGGGTTGGTGATTTCTTGGATAATACATGACTGAAGAAAAGAAGGAAAAATAACCCAGACTGTTCCTATTTTATTTTGTTTATGCTTTGTACAAATTTTATTTTATACTTATATTTATTTGATGTCACACTCTGCTACTAACACTTATTTAATAATTACAAAAGTTTTTGTTCTTAAAACGATCACTTGGATCTTTTTTTTAAAAAAAGTTTGATTTATAGATTATTAAAATGTTAATTTTGTGGCTTGACAAGGTAGTGGCTTCATTCTGAGTGTGAAATTATTTGTCTGTGCACACCACTCCCTCCACTTAGTGCTAGAGATCGAGTCAAGTTCCCAGACTTCCAGGCAGGTGCTCTGCCCCTGAGCTATGTCTCCAGCCCTGTTCTTTGTTAGTAGTAAATCTGTAATTGGCAGGAGTGTTCTTCTGTCATCCTTGGGCTTATGTCTAGGCTTTGAAGACTCTGTTCTTTCGGCTCTGTCTCAGTCTTTGTGTTGTTCTCAGTAGTGGGGAGTCTGGGGCTCGCCAGATGTTTGCACTGAGACAGTTACAGTTTCAGCCCTGTCTGCAGCCTGGACTTTGTGTTCTCCTTACCTAGGTCCCTGATTCTGCACAAGACTGAGGTGACAGGTCAAGAAGAATATGTATGGGTTTATGTTTTTAAGCCCAAATGATGCCGGTAGTTCTCATACTCTTTAATTTACAGGCCTCTGAGAGCAGGGGGATAGCCTAACTAAATTAAATTTGAATATTTAGTATGTTGCCTGTAACTAATCATATCTAAAATATTGAAAAAAAATATGTAATGTACTAACAAGTAAGGAGCTAGCATCCACTAGGGAACATCACAGCTGTTGGGGAAGCATCATGGCTGTATTATGCTGAGGTTCTTGGCAACAAATGCTCTCAAATTCTGTTTGTTAAAATGTGAGGATTAGGTGTTCTTGGGGCAGGAAAGAAAAAATGAAACTACTCATTACAGATGGAGGGGAAATGAGGAGGATTCACCAGCAGAGTAACTTTTATGGAAATTTGGATTTGTGCTGCACAACTCTCACGTTTAAGTGAGGTTGGAGGCTTTGTACAATGGCTCTTTATGTGCTGCGTGGAAACATGTGGCGGAATTGATTCCCAGTAAATGGAAAACTTGCTGAATTGAGAAGAGAGCTCACTCATGGATGGTTTTCTAAAGTGAGCCCTCCACATTCCTAATCACGATCTCGACTCACCAGAAAATGGCGTTTGAGATAAAAATCTGTAAGAGTAAAAATAGACTGTCAATCTGATGTTGGTAAATCTAGGCACATACTAAAAGTTGGGAAATTTTAGTAATTATTGGTTAGTTATTTACATTGAAAATCTATGTCAACAAACTTAAGAGAGCTCTTCCAAAGCAGCTCTCTGAGACATGTACCCAGGAAGTCCTCCTAAACAACTGAGCAAAATCCCGTTCACTATTCCCATTTGCTCTTATTCTTGTGAGTCTAGGAGAAGATGGTTTCTGTTTTATTAATTAATTATTATGTTTCTATCACAAACCCTGTTCTCCCTCCTGGTCCCTCTCTCACTGAGTCTCTCCCCTCACGACCCCTCCCCTTCGCCTCTGAGAGGGTGGGAACCCCTTGTGTACCCCCTCCACGCTGGCACATCATGTCTCTGCCATACTAGGTTCATCCTCTCCCACTGAGGCTAGACAGGGAAGCCATGAAGACTGAGCTGCCTATCTGCTACATATGTGCTCAGGGTGTGGGTGGAGGGGCTTGTTCCAGCCTGTGTATGTTCTCTGGTTGGTGGCTCAGATTCTGAGAGCTCCCAGGGGTCTAGGTTTGTTGACTTTGTTGATCTTCCTATAGGGTTTTCATCTACTTCTAGGCCTTTAATCTGTCCCCCAACTCTTCCTTAATGTCTCCAACCTCCATCTAATGTTTAATTGTGGGTATCTGCTTCTGTTTCTGTCTCTCAGAAGACAGTTATACTAGGCTTCGGTCTACAAGCATAGCATAGTATTGTTAATAGTGGCAGGGATTGGTGTTTGGGTCTCAAGCTGGGCTGGTTATTGGTTGCTCTTTCCTTCAGTCTCTGCTCCATTCGTGCATTTCTTTTAGACAGGACAAATTTTAGGTGCAAAGTTTAATGGGTGAGTTGGTTTCCCCATCCTTTCACTGGTGGTCCTGCATGGCTACAGGAGGTGGCCTCTTCAGGTTCCATGTCCCTACTATTAAGGTTACCCACATTGATTCCTGGGAGCCTCCCAAATCTCAGGTTTCTGGGACTTCCTAGAGATTTTCTTCTCTGCCCTCCACTCCACTCCAGGCAGCTGCAGGTTTCCATTCGTTCTCCTGGCCCACTGGGTCTCTCTCCTGTCTGCCTCTGTACCTTATTCTGCATCTCTATTCCCCTCCTTCATCCCTCCCAACCCCAGTTCCCTCCCTCCATCTACCTTCTATAACTTTTTTGTTTCCTCTTCTAAGTGTGACTCAAGAATCTTTACTTAGGCCTTCCTTTTTGTTTAACTTCTTTGGGTCTGTGGGGTGCATCATGGGTATTCTGTACTTTATGGCTAATATCTACTTATCAGTGAGTATAAACCATGCAATTCCTTTTGGTTCTGGGTTACCTCATTCGGGATTATATTTTCTAGTTCTTTTAATTTACCTGTAAAATTCATGATGTCCTTGTTTTTGTGGACTTTCTTTTTCTTTTATCTTTCTTTTTTT
>JADRCC010565552.1:0-15668 GCA_019843855.1 Hylomyscus alleni
CAACAAGTAGGGCCACTGTGCAAAGTAACCTGGAGAGCTGGAATTTAACTTCCTTACCATAATTTTTTGGAACCATACATATTAAATAATCTGGTCAATAGACTGTCATAATCCTGCACCTACCAAAAGGCTCCAGTTGTGAAATATAGATTGTATAGACTCCGTGAAGGTGACATTGTTTTTTATTCTGTTTACGAAGACCCTCTTAAATACTCCCATTTGCTAACTTTGTCTTCATCACCTTAATCCTGTTCCATTTTTCTGAGTTTATAATAAGTTTATAAGTTTATAATAAGCTTTTGTCATAGCTTCTCATTTATTCCCTGGTCTCTCATTTCATCTACGCTCTTGTCCCACCTCCATTGTTTTCCCAGCTTTTGCCTGCCAACACATAATATCAAAACAATCAAGTCACACCATTCCTTACTCAAATATATTGTTCACATTTAGACATTTTATTTATGTGTATATGTACTTGTGTATGTGTGTGTGCTTATACCCACATGTGTACATGTGCCTATCCAAAGGCTAGAAGTGGGCTTTGGATTATCTAGAGCTAGATTCTAGAGGCAATCCTGAGGTGCCCAATGTGAATGCTGAGAACTGTCCTTGGGATCTCTCAAAGGACAGTGGGAGCAACAGCCGGCCCCTAACCATCACCAAATCCTTCTGAATCATCAGGTTACCTGGAAGGAAAAGTCTCCCCTCCTCCATACTTCTACACACTGTTTTCCTGCGTGGCTGTTTAGACCACACATCTTTTCATAAGAATGTGCTTCCATCATTCACTCAACTTGCATGCCTATATTCGCAAAGACTGAAGAGACTAAGGAGAGTGCAGTTCACAAATGTCTGTGTCTCAAAAATCAAAGTCTACATTTGCATATTGTTGTGGGTCCGAGAAAGACTCAATTGTATATTTTTTCTGTATCAGTACTAACCACTTAGAAATTTAAGAATAATTTTGACTGCTTGTATAATAATTTTCTTATAAATAATATTAATATATTGTAAAATGTTTGAAATGTGATTTCATTACAGTTAATGAGAAAATTGGCACTGTTTTACGTATTTGTAAATTTCCTATTTTATGCTTTAATATAAGAATATGTCTTGGTGGGAGTTGAGTGTTAAATCGAGAGCATATGAAATAAACATACAAATGTTTACTGTTTAATCAAGGACATTCTATTTTGAATGTCAGTTTTAAATGACCAGCATGGCATGATTACCCTAAGGGTGACATATATACCTTGGTGGTAGCCAATAGCTCTTCTTGAACTTAAGATCAGTTCAACAAGAGGTATAGCATGCCTAGTACTAGAAACCCAGGTGACTACTCAGAGCTAGTGAAATCATGGATTCTAGAGAACCAAAAACTACCACGTTACTAAACCAGCATAATCTTCATTATAAATATTTGTTCTTATTCTCAGGCAAGTTATAATGCTCATCCATCATCAAGTACTTCTATTTGCAACAGAAAGAGACCATTATATAAAACCACAACAAATCAAAATGTAGAGTTGTAGAGCTCAGTCACAACTGATATATCCACAATACAACTCCTGCTCCCAAGGCTCAGGAATCATTGATGAAGAGGAAGAGGAAAGACTATGACTCAGAGGACCAGAGCATGTGTCGTGAGATTGAGCCTCCTCGTAATATTAGTTGTTAAGACAATAAACATGATCACAATAAGGATGACTCTAATAGACATGTTACCTTGGACATGACTAGAAGAAATGCCAAGAGCCCTCAATTTTACACAAAGAATAATAGCCAGTTAAAGAATGCTGAGAATGGGAGAAATAGTCTTCTCCGGTGAGAAGCCCATCAAATGATATCCAACCAAATGGCCCTCCCTGAACACATATGCATCCAAGTAACATAGAGAGTGAGCAGGTTATATTTATATATGTAGGGAAAAATTATTTTAAAATAAAATGCTTGCTTTGGTTGTACATTCAAGATGCTAAGGAGCGCATTGAATGACTTCCAGTTTGTTGGCACTGCTTGCTTTCAAGCTAACTCAATTTCAGTTTCCGCTGACTGCTCTCTTTTCATTGGTGCAAATGCTACAGGAAAAACAATAAAGAATATCATCAGGTTTATAGGGTTATTTAGATGTGAACCTCATCATCATATACTCCCTGGATGAGAACATGATACACAGGAATTCAGGGGCTATGCTTTGAGAAACACTCCTCTGAGAAAGCATCTTCTCTTTTCATCTCTCTCAGAGGAGCTGCCACATTTTAACTTCTAAAACTTCTGAAGGATGCTTTCTGTTTTTACATAATCCTTCTACACAGATCCCAGGGCTGAGCCTGAGAATGAAACAAATAGGTTCCTGTCTTTTGTTTGTTTGTTATTTTTACACTCCAGATTTCCCCCCTTCAGCCCACCCTTCAACTGTTCTACAACCCATAACTCCTCCCTACATCCCTGTCTCCATGAGTATATCCCCACCACCCACTACCCATCCCAACAGACCTCTAAACTCCCTGAGGCCTCCAGTCTCTCGAGGGTTAGATGCATCTTCTCTAAACCCAGACTCAGCAATACTCTGCTATATGTGTTAGGCATTTCATATCAGCTGGTGTATGCTGCCTGATGGTGGTCCAGCCTTTGAGAGATCTTAGGGGTCCAGGTTAACTGAGACTGCTGGTCATCTTACAGAGTGGCCCTCCTTTTCTGTTTCTTCCAGCTTTTCCCTAATTCAACCACAGGGGTCAGCAGCTTCCGATCATTGGTTGGGTGCAAATATTGTTAGGTGTTCCGGAGTGCAGTCATGCTAGGCCCCTTTTTGTGAGCACTCCATAGCCTCATTAATCTTGTCAGGCCTTGAAACTTCCCCTTGAGATGGATACCACTTTGGGCCTGCTGCTGGATCTTCTTTTCTTCAGGCTCCTCTTTATTTCCATCCCTGCAGTTTCTTCAGACAGGAACAATTATGGGTCAGGGTGTTGACTGTGGGATGGCAACCCCCTCCCTCACTTGATGTCCCATCTTCCTGCTGAACGTGGGCTCTATAAGTTCCCATTCCCTACTGTATGGCATTTCACCTAAGGTCCCTCCTTTTGAGTCCTGAGAGTCTCTCACTTCCCAGGTCTCTGGTGTGTTCTGGAGGGTCCCACCAACCTCCTACCTCCCGAAGTTGCCTGTTCCCATCCTTTCTACTGACGCTCAGGGCTTCAGTCCTTTTTCTTCACCCAATACCACCTCAGGTTCCCTTTTGACCTCCTCCTGCACTCCTCCCATCCACTTTTCCTCCAGGTCCCTCTCTCCCCACTTGTGATTGCTTTCTTCTCCCTCCCAAGTGGGACTGAGGCGTCCTCTCTTGGGCCCTTCAGCTTGTTGAACATTTTGAGTACTGTAGATAATATCTTGGGTATTCTGTACTGTTTTGGTTAATGTCCACTTGTTAGTGTGTATATACCATGCATGTCCTTTTGAGTCTGAGACACCTCACTCAGGATATTTTCTAGTTCCATCCATTTGCCTGCAAAACTCAGGATGTCCTCATTCTTAATAGCTGAGTAATATTCCATTCTATAAATGAACCACATTTTTTGTATACATTCTTATGTCATGGGACATCTGGGTTGTTTACAGCTTCTGGCTATCACAAATAATGCTGCTTAGAACATAGTGGGACAAGTGCCCCTGTGACATGGTGGGACAACTTTTGGGTATATTGCCAAGAGTGGTTTTGCTGAGTCTTCAAGTAGATCTATTGCCAATTTTCTGAGGAACCTCTATATTGATTTCCAGAGTGGTTGTACCAGATTGCAATCCCACCAGCAATGGAGGAGTCTTCCTCTTTCTCCACATCCTCACCAATATGTATTGTCACCTGAGGCTTTGGTATTAGTCCTTCTGATTGGTGTAAATTGGAATTTCTTAGTCATTTTGATTTGCATTTCTCTGATCACTACAGACTTTGAACATTATTTTAGGTGCTTCTTAGCCATTCTCTGTTTAGTTCTATACCCCATTTTTGATTGGGTTGTTTGGATTTTTGGTGGTTAGCTTCTTGAGTTCTTTATATATTTTGGATATTAACCCTCTATCAGATGTGGGGGTAGTGAAGATTTTTTTCTCAATCTATAGGTTGTCAATTTGTTCTATTGACTTTGTCCTTTGCCTTACAGAAGCTTTCCTGTTTCATGAGTTCCCATGTATCAATTCTTGATCTTAGAGCATGAGTCATTGGAGTTCTGTTTAGGAAATTTCTCCTTGTGCCAATGAGTTCAAGGTTCTTTCCCACTTTCTCTTCTACTAGATGCAATGTATTTGGTTTTATGTTGAGGGTCTTGATCCACTTGGACTTGAGCTTTGTGCAAGGTGACAAATATAGGTCTATTTTAGTTTTTGTACATACAGAAAGCAAGTTAGACCAGCACCATTTATTGAAGATACTTTCTTTTTTCTATTTTTTTTTTTTTTTTTGGCATCCTTGTCAAAGATCAAGTTTCGGTAAGTATGTGGTTTTAACTATGAGTTTTCAATTCTATTCCATTGATCAACATGTCTGTCTCTGTACTAATGCCATACAGTTTTTATCACTATTGCTCTGTAGTAAGTCTTGCAGTCAGGGATTGTGATTCTCCCAGTCATCCTTTTATTGTTAAGAATTGTTTTCACTATTCTGTTTTTTGCCTTTCAAGATAAATTTGAGAATTACTCTTTCCATGTCTTTGAAGAATTGTGTTGGGATTTTGATGAGGATTGCCTTTGGCAGAATGGCCATTTTTACTATATTAATTCTGCCAATCCATGAAACTGAGATATCTCTCCATTTTCTGAGATCTTAGATTTCTTTCTTGAGAGAATTGAAGTTATTGTCACACAGGTTTTTCACTTGTTTAGTTAGAGTTACTCCAAGATATTTTATATTATTTTTGGCTATTGTGAAGGGAGTTGTTTCCCTAATTTCTTTCTTAGCCTGTTTATCATTTGAATAAAGAAATGCTACTGATATATTTGAGTTAATTTTATTTCCAGCCACTTTCCTTAAGTTGTTTATCAGCTGGAGAAGTTCTCTAGTAGAGGTTTTGGGGTTGTATGTATACTATTATATCATCTGCAAATAATGATACCTTTATTTCTTCTTTGTCAATTTGTATCCCCTTAATCTCTTTTTGCTTAGCTAGCACTTCAAGCACTAGATATTGAATAGATATGGGGAGAGTGGGCATCCTTGTCTTGTCTGCTAATTTAGTGGAATTGCTTCAAGTATGTCTCCCTTTAATTTGATATTGGCTGTTGGTGTGTGGTAAATTGCTTCCATTATGTTTAGGTATGGGCCTTGAATTCCTGATCTCTCTAATAATTTTAAAATGACAGGTGTTTTATTTTGTCAAATGCTTTTTCTGCATCTAAGGAGATGATCATGTGATTTTTTTCTTTGAGTTTGTTTATATAGCATATTACCTTAATGGATTTTCACATATTGAATCAACCTTGCATCCCTGGGATGAAGCCTACTTGATTTTGGTGATGATTTTGATGTGTTCTTGGATTCAGTTTGCAAGCATTTTATTGAATAAGAGGAAGAATTTTATTGCAGCAGTATTCATAAATGAGATTTTTCTGAAGTTCTCTTTTTGGTTGGGTCCTTGTGTTGTTTAGGTATCAGAGTAATTGTGGCTACATAGAACAAATTAGGTGGTGTTCCTTCTGTTTTTATTTTATGGAATACTTTAAGGAATATTGGTATCAGGTCTTCTTTGAAGGTCTGGTAGAATTCTGCACTAAATCCATCTGGCCCTGGTGTTGGCTTTTTGTTTGTTTGTTTGTTTGTTTAGTTGGGAGTTTTTTAATGACTTGTTCTATTTCCTTGTGGAATATGGTCTTATTTAGATAGTTTACCTGATCTTGATTTAACTTTGTTATGTGGTATCTGTCTAGGAAACCATCCATTTTATCTAGATTTTCCAGTTTTGTTGAGTATAGGCTTTTATAGTAGGATCTGATGATTTTTTTAATTTCCTCCATTTCTGTTGTTATGTCTCCCTTTTCATTTCTAAATTTATTAATTTAGATACTGCCTCCAAGCCATTTAGTTAGTTTGGCTAGGGATTTATCTATCTTGTTGATTCTGTCAAAGAACCAGTTTCTGGTTTTGTTGATTTTTGTATTGTTGTCTTTGTTTCCGTTTGGTTGATTTTGACCCTGAGTTTGAATGTTTCCTGTCTTCTACTTCTCTTGGATGAGTTTGTTTCACTTTGTTCTAGAGCTCTCAGGTGTGCTTTTAAGTTGTTAGTGTAATATCTCTCAGTTTCTTTGCCAGGGCACTATGTGCCCTGAATTATCCTCTTAGCACTGCTTTCATTGTGTCCCATACTTTGGGCATGAAATGTCAGCATTTTCATTAAATTCCAGGGAGTCTTTAATTTTTTTATTTTTTCACTGAACAAGTTTATCATTGAGTAGAGAGTTGTTCAATTTCCACATGTATGTGGGCTTTCTGTTGTTTTTGCTGTTATTGAAGATCAGCTTTAGACCATGGTGATCTGATAGGATGCATGGGATTATTTCAATCTTCTTATATCAGTTGATGCTTGTTTTGTGACCAATTATATGGTTGATTTTGCAGAAGGTACCATGAGGAGCTAAGAAGATGTATTCTTTTGTTTTAGCGTGAAATGTTCTGTAGATATCTGTTAAATCCATTTGGTTCATAACCTCTATCAGTTTCACTGTGTTTCTGTTTAGTTTCTGTTTCAATGGCCTGTCCATTGATGAAAGAAGGATGCTGAATACTCCTACTGTTATTGTGTGGTGCTCAATATATGCTTTGAGCTTTAGTAAAGTATTTTTTATGAATCTGGGTGCCCATGCATTTAGGGTATACATGTTTAGAATTGAAACTTTCTTGTGGTGGATTTTCCCTTTGATGAATATGAAGTGCCCTTCTTCATCATGCTTGATAACTTTGGGTTGAAAGTATCTTTTATTGGATATTAAGATGGTGACTCCAGCTTATTTCCTGGGACCATTTGCTTGGAAGATCTTTTATATTCTTTTACTCTGAAATAGTATCTGTTTTTGTTATTGATAGGTGTTTCTTGGATGCAGAAAAATGCTGGATCTTGTTTGCATATCTAGTCTGTTAGCTTATGTCTTTTTATAGGTGAGTTGAGTCCAGTAATATTGAGAAATATTAAAGACAGATGACTGTTGGTTCTTGATATGTTTGTTTTTGTAGGTGGCTTTATATGCTTATGGTTCTCTCCTTTTGACTTTTTTTGTGAGATGCTTAATATCTGGCCTTTTCTTTGGTGTACATACCTTTCTTGTGTTGTTTTCCTTCTAGGTTCTTTTATAGAGCTGGCTTGGTTGATAGATACTGATTGAATTTGGTTTTGTCCTGGAATATTTTGTTTTCTCCATCTATGTTGATTGAGACTTTTGCTGGGTATAGTAGCCTGGGCTGGCATTTCTGTTCTCTTATAGTCTGCATGAACTCTGACCAGGCTCTTCTGGCTTTCATAATCTCTGTTGAGAAGTCAGATATAATTCTGATAGGTCTACCTTTGTCTGTTACTTGATCCTTTTCCTTGCAGCTTTTAATACTCTTTCTTTGTTCTGTGTGTTTAGTGTTTTGATTATTATGTGAGGAGAGGATTTTATCTTCTGGTCTCATTTATTTGGTGTTCTATAGGCTTCTTTTACCTTTATGGCCATCTCTTTCTTTAGGTTGGATTGGTTTTCTTCTATGGCTTTGGTGAGGAGATTTTCAGGTCCTTTGAACTGGGAATCTTCATTTTCTTCTATCCAATTATTCTTTATTTGGTCTTTTCATTGTGTCCTGAATTTCCTGGATGTTTTTGGGTTAGAAATTTTTTATGTTTTAAATTTTGTCAGTTGTGTCAATCCTGTCTTCTATTTCTTTTATTCTGTTGCTGATGTTTACATTTTAATTCTGGACCTCTTTCCTAGATTTTTCCATTTTCAAGTTTGCCTCCATTTGTGTTTTATTTATTGTTTCTACTTCCACTTTAGGTCTTGGATTACTTTATTCAATTCCTTCACCTATCTACCACGTTTTCCTGTATTTCTTTCAGTATGTTAATGATATTCTCCTTAAAGTACTCTATTATCTTCATGAGATAGATATTTAGGTCAGCTTCCTGATTTTCAGGTGTGTTGGTTTATTCAGGGCTTCCTGTGGTAGGACAACTGGGTTTTGATGATGTCTGAGTATATAGGCTTCTGTTGCTTATGGTCTTGCACTTGCCTCTCACCATCTGGTTATCCCTGGTGTTTGCTGGTCTGGGTGACTCTGGAGTCTGCCTTTTTTGTCCCTGGGTTGCTTCTGGTTTCCCAGTAAGCTTGCAGCCCTGTCTGTATCAGACTATCTTTGGGGCCTTCCAACTGGGGGCTCTTTAGAGGGTCAGAGAAGCTGCTGATCTGTTGCCCTGGCTGCAGTAGATATCCTGGGAGGCCTTCAAACTGTTGGGTCTTCAGAGGAGCAGTCAAGCTGTTGTCCTGTGTGAAGATGTTCTCCAGGGGCCCTATAGACTATGGTTACTGTTTCCCTGTGTGTATCAGAGATCTCAGGAGGCTTTCAATCTGTTGGAGCCCCTGGGATGTCTTCAGACTGTGTAGTCTGGTGCCTAGTTGGCCTGTGTACAGAGAAGCTTCTGGGATGCCTTCAAGTTGTAGTGTCATCAGGGGAGCAGACAAGCTGGTGATCAGTTGCTCAGTTGTCCTTGTGTGCAGCAGATCTCCTGGGATGCTTCAGGAAGTGGTGCCAGTTTCCTGACTGCTCTGAGTGCAGAGGATTTTCTGGGATGCCCCAAGATACAGTGTCAACTGTTCTGAGTGCAGTGGATACTCTAGGATGGGTCAGGATATGGTGTCTTCATGGGAGCAGACCAGCTAGTAGTCTGCCCCAGCAAGAAGGATCAGGTGGAAGGGGACGGGTTCCTTTCTTAGTTTTGTTTCCATTTGCTTTGATAAGATACTCTGACAATGGAAACTTAAGGGAAAAAGGGTTTCCTTAGTACATACATCTTGATACTGTATTGAAAAGGAGCCAAGGCAGCAGGGACTGGAAGCAGCTAATCACATTACATTCACACCAAAGAATGGTGTCTTCCTGCCTCATTTTTCCATTCTGATATGATTCAGGATCCTCTGACTAGGAAATGATGGCACCCCAAAATGGGAGAGTCTTCCTACCTCAGTTAACATATGATATGCCCTCATGGATATGCCCACAGTTTAACCTAATCCAGACAATCCTTTACTGAGACTTCCTTCCCAGGTGATTTCAGATTATGACAAGTTAATAATTAAAACTGTCTATCACATTACCAATCTATGACTTCATAGCCTTAGAATGTGAACACTTCACTGAAACAGCCTTTTCTTGATATTTGAAGCCATAGCACATATTAAAATATTCCCAGTGTTGGTGGCAATAATTTCTGACAATGACCAAGAGACAGAAGCAACGAACTTTCAGTAAGAATGATAGAAAGATTAAGAGTGAGGAAAAACTAATTCAGGTGTTTAAATGCATATATCCAAGTCTTCCACATGTATGGCTATTGTGAGATGATGAAAAGGCCCCTATTGCATGAAGTCTTGTTGGTGTTTGCTTCTTGTTTTGTGAGATGATGCTAGAGATAGCCCAGACTAGACTCCAACCCCCTCTATAGCTAAGAAGGACCTTAAGCTTCTGATAGTTCTGCCTCCACCTCCCAAGTCCTGGGACTACAGACCTGCCACCATGCCCTGCTTTAAATCCCTTATTTAATCAGAAGTGAGAACTTCCATTTTTATACAAACTTAAAACATCTGTATTTGTACCCATCTCTGCAACTACTGAGTGTTGGAATGGTTTCTCCCTGTGGTCTTCTCCCAACATACTGCAAGTCCTTGGAAAGTAGTATAATTATGGAAATTTTAATTTTAATTTCAGGGTTAGAAAAATAAATGTATAGATGATTTAAAAAGAAAAGAGAAAGAGGGAGAATACTGCTACAACCATCTGTCTTGCTCTGTTTCTCTCTGTCATTTCATTTTGTAAAACATATAAAAATACATTTGCAAATAAGCTAAACCCCAAAACCAAAGCCAAATAACATAAGACATTTGAAATGCCTTTACTGAACAGTTTCTGAAAATTTGATACAGATTCTGAAGAGATGGTTCATTGGTTAAGAGCACATACTAACTACACTTGTAGATGGTCTGAGTTTACTTCCCAGCTCCCATTTTATTTGGCTCATCACTGCTTGTAATCCAGTACCCAGGCTATCTGATGTCTCTAGTTTCTACAGGCATTGCATATAACTGTACATACTCACATAGAGACACCACATTATATTGTTAATAAAAATAATAAGTAAAATGTTTTTTTAAATTATGAAACATAGACTTGCTGGCTCACTTATAAACAATGATGTTATATACATTGATAGAAACCTGTGATTATTTTAAAGATTATGAAACTGTGTGGTTTATAAATCAGTGATATTTAAGCAGAGTCTATTCGCTTTCCCCATTTATATTATATCCATACTCAGGAAACTTCAAAATTAATCCCCCAAATCATTAGGTAAAACTCATCCAAATTTAAGTTGTATACCTTATTTAACCAGTATTTGAATCTCCATTTCCTTCTCATTAAACAGCATATTCTGCTTCTTGGGGCTCTTATACGATTAAATAAGCTGGTTTTCTTTGGAAAGTACACTGTCCATATAGAGAATGGGACATACTGTCTATACAATGTTTTTATCTCTTCCAGAAACATTATGTACTTCAAGCTTCCTCTCAGGAAGTTCAGACTGAATAATAATATTTAAAGAGGAGCTTACCAAGATATTGAAGAAGTCAGAGGATGGACTTCCATTACAGAATTTAAGGATGCTGCCACCTCAGAGGCCCAGCACAGCCATCCAGGCTCCACATCCGATTCTGCTGTACATGTAGAGTCTCTCATTTAGACTAAAAGCATTAAAACTTTTCTTCAAATAAAACACAAGTACTTCACCCCATCATCCCACCTTTGGGGAACTGAACAAATAGAGTCTGCAATAAACTGAAGTGGCATCACACGTGAGAGTGAACATCTCAGGACATCTCTGAGGTAAAACAATGGCAAGTAGCACTCTTAGAAGATAAGACTCTACCATTGCCCTCACATTTACGTGGTGAGTTGAACAAGTTATGATGAAAATGGACAGCAATTTTGTCATATGCAGAAGCAAGAGAGTGTGCTGATTGTACTGAATCAGAATCAGGAAAGAGAATGATCTCATTCTGAGCACTTATATCTGGGCAGTTGCAGAAACTGTGTTGCTTACTTCTTAAAACAACCCTGGTCAATCTATGCTTCCCATCACTTTTGCCAGCAAGGATTTAGGCCTCATAAGTGTACTCAATCTGGATGACATTGAAGAATGAATACCCATTATCACGACTGTTCATCACAGATCACCCTACTTGCCTTAAAAGGCTGCAGTGGGAAACAGGGAAAACATGCAAAACAGTAGTCTGGTCCCTGCACATCACCTGAAAACCTGATTTTGAAATTTCTCCCTCACTGCCTGCTAAATGTACAGCTCTGACATCATCATCACTTCTCCAAACCTTAGTTTTCTTGTTAGTAAAATGGGTACGTAGACTTTCCATACCAGATACCTACCTTGCACAGTAGTAAAATGTCTCGAGCCCTCTAGCACTCTTATACAAAGTACACTATTATTATTATTGCTATTACCATTATTATTATACCATGTTCTTTGGGCAAGACATTTATGTTAAACTGACACAGCATATAATTGGAGTGCTCAAGTTAAATAAATGAAGTCAGCTGTCTGACTCCTTTAAGATAAATGATGTTATTACAACATAATTGTATAACCCCCTATAGCTTACAGCAGCAAAAGGATGTGTATTTCGCATGCCCTCCTATAATTACATCCCCATTATAATTTTGCAGTTAGTTGTGATGAGCTCTGGTCATGAAAACATGCCAATTTTGTATGGGATTGAAGTCTGCCTAATTTTAGCAAATTGAGAGTCACACAAAAGAAAAGAGATAAATACTATGTTGTTATTTTTCATTAGAGAATTGCTATATTAAGAGGCTGTGATCCAGCTGTGTTTGTTTAAATAAAAGTGTGATTTGAATACCTCCTCCAGCTAATGTTCCTGCCAGTGAATAAAAGATAAAACTGCAGCTCTCGTTGGATGGGAGTCTCTGCCTTCTCGCTGACTTGGAGATTTATTGTTCCACTGAAGGAAGTTGAAAGCGCGGATAGTAGACCACACGCAGCGGCCTTTTGTGTATTGTTTCAAGCCATATCACTAATAGATTTCTTCCACCAAGGCTTCTAGCCATTCAGCTGCGTTCAAATGCTCCACTTAACTGTGGAAAAAAAATAAGAATAAAATAGTAATTATCCCTAAATGGCAAATGCAGCCCAACTCAGTGCCACAAGGAGGAAAGTAAACAGGAACAAATATCATTCAGTAGGCATGCTGTACTTCAGTGTCCTCATGATAATGCATTGGAGCCTCTTTTATTTCTTCCTAATAGACCCTTTCCCTTCAAACCTAGTGCCTCCAGCTCTCTCTCCTATGTATCCCCTAAAAGCTGGAATATTCTCTTGGAATTCATTTTCTTGAAAACTCTCTGCCCATCAGAAAGGATGAGAGGAGCTGGCTAAGTGGTAGCTCCAATGCACTACAGCCCCATGTCATCAGAGTGGTGCGTGAAGAGGAGCACATTGAGTTAGGGAGGGTTAAAACTGTTCTCTGGTGGATCAGATGGTCAGTAAATGTGAGGTCCCCATTCCATAAAGCAATAATGTGCCTTAAACAATATCATTACCTTATCTCACTGCTTACTTCTGACTCTCTGTTCTTGCTGCCACCTATACTTTGTTCTTTAAAGTAGTACTACATGACCACATGGTTTCTTGTCTTAATAGACACACACACACACACACACACACACACACGCACACACACACACACACGAGAGACAGAGACAGAGAGACACAGAAACACAGAGACACAAAGAGAAAGACAGAGATTCTCTCTTCTTTTTGGCTTATCCCCTCATATGGGTGACTTCTCATTTCTTTCTTACTAATGTAATTTCCCATATAGAATCATGTTCATTTACATGATTTCACCTCTCAGAAACATTCTCTGTCCGTCCCCCCCATGCATGCTCCCAATATGAATATATCATCTCTGTGACAGTAACCTGCCATCATTATCCTGAACTCAGGAAGCTAGCCTGGCCTCGAGTCATACCCTTCAGATCTCATCCTTACTCTCATGTAGAAGGAGGATGTCTCTTCATTTCTGCCTCCTCTATTCCTTCCTGTCATTCTTTATCATTTACTAGACGAATAGCCATCAGGAGTACCTACTGCTGACACAGAAATTAAGCTGAAATCAAGAGATCTATAGTTGTGTTTACATATCCAGTTTATTTACATGCATCTTTGAATAAGATCTTGAGAACTGTACCTGTGTATCCTGAAGGTCCCTGACCTTGACGCGAACATTATAGAATGTATGACTGAGGCATGGGTGGATGGAAAGATGCACAGATGAATCAATACACAAATGAATCTGACTTAGGACTGGTAGCATAAGAAAAACAAAAATAAATCACAATGGACGCCAGAATTAGGATGAGCTTACTTATAGCGCCTTTAAAAAGGAGGGTTCTTGTGGGAAAAGTAAGTTAGTTGCCTATGTGTGGGAATGGAGCCTCCCAAGCAGAGAGCACAGTTAAGAGTGACTCATTAGTGGCCACATCAGAGCCTATTATCCAAAGGGTGTAGTTTAGAATGGCTATGCTTTGTTGCACCAAAACCCAACCTCTGAATAACTGAGAAATCATATTTAAGACAACTGAGAAACAAAATCTATTTGAGCTGCATTTTCCTTGTTGTTTCTTACAAAAATTTAAGTCTGGGCTAACTAGCATGATATTCCTTACTTTGAAACATGTGGCTTTTATCCAGGGCATTTACTCAATATGAGAAATGAAACAAGTGAACAACAACAAAAAAAAAAAAAAAAAACCCTCATAATTGCCACCACTGAGGGCAGCAGAAGTGTTACAATACATCATTCCATTTGTATATTCATGGTGATGAAGGATTTTCTTGTTAGGGTAAAAAAGGAACACACACACTTATTTTTTTTTATAATTGTACATACTATTCACCCTTGCCAAGCCTCAGCTTTTTCTTTATAAGATCGCTTTAACAAAGACCATAGAGATAGGTATCCCACACCTTCATAAAAAGTTGAGTGTTGCAGCAAGCATCTGTAACCACAGCTCTGGGGAAAAGAAGCAGAGATGGGTGCATCCCTGAAGCTCCTGGGCCACTTAGGAAGGCCAATCAATAAGCTCTAGGTTCAACAAACAACTTTCCTTAAAAAACAGTACTGTAGAGAGCAATTGCAAAAGACACTTGTTATTAACTACTGACCTCCACATACACTTAAGCACATGTACAAAGTACAGCCACACGCACATATACCCAAGCATGTGAACACAAACTATAAAAGCTATAAAAGAACAAGCTCTCACAATAAATAAATACATACATAAACAAAACCAAAGAACCAAAAAAATAAATAAAACAAAAAAGAAAACTCAAATATTTCAGTAAAGAATGTGTGGGGGCAGTTTATTTTAAAATAAATTATAAACACAGATACTCTGGCTGCCTGTTAAAACAGGTTTTATTGGAATTAGACAACATGCACCCAATTTGAAAGAACTGATGTGTTAGAGCTGACTTAATTTAGACCAAGTGAAGGTCTGGGTGGCTGACTGCCAGAAGTCATTGACTCCTGAAGGCTCTGGAATGTCAGAGAAAATCTGGCTTACACTTCCTTAAGTCAATTTAAATAACTCAAATGCCTGAAGCCCAAAAGAAGTCTATTCAAATGGTAACATTTGTGATCACATCAGAAGTACTTGGGTTTTTCCAAGGATAAAACCATAAGAATCAAAACTGGATGTGAAGTCTTTCAAGAGTGCTGATTAACAGCAGAAGTTCCCAATATAAGAAGACGTGTTCCTTTGCACCATCAGAAATGATTGTTACTATAACCTCAGCAATAAAACTCTGAGGCATGGCAGTTTCCTAAGGTGCTCGGCAGCCATGTTTTCTATAAGCTGGATACTACTACTAGTCACTGTGATCATTTTGGTCACATATAAGAGCCTCTGAAAAGCAGAATTCAGACACTAATGAATCTGTAGAGAAATGTTGACAGAGAAAGACTGTAACAATGTTAGGGATGTACATGTGGAGGCTTAAGCCACACACAAAACTCAGAGAGTATTTCTTACCAACTCACCTTCAGATGGTGATGCTAAGATGATCCATTCAGAAGGATGAAGGATGCTAAGGATGCTATGCAGCACACACAGTGACTTTCTTTCAGATAGTCCTGCTTAGAAAGAAGCAAAGTGAAAATACAAAGGAGGTTTGTTGAGATGTCCACACTGAAAAGATGAGTCTCTCTGTCTTTGTCTCTCTGTGTCTCTGTGTCTCTCTCTTTCACACACACACACACACACAAGCACACACACAGGCACACAGGTATGCATGCACACACACAAAAACACACACATCTATTCATGCAAGTCTGCAGCC
>JADRCC010565553.1:0-10451 GCA_019843855.1 Hylomyscus alleni
TTATTTATTTATTTATTTATTTATTTAAATCCCAAATGTTGCCCCCTCCCAGTAACCCTTCTCAGAGTTCTTCACCTAATTCCCCTACCCTTCATCTTGGGTGAGACTTGATGAGTCTCTACAGGATTTCTCACATTCTCTTCCACTGAGGTCAAACAAGGCAGTCCTCTGCTACATATGTGTTAGGAGCTTTGGACCATCCCATTTATGCACTTTGGTTTGTGGCTTAGTCTCTGGGAGCTCCTACGGTTTCAGATTAGTTGAGACTGTTGGTCTTCCTATGGGGTTACTATCCCTTTCAGCTCCTTCAATCTCTCCCTCTAACTCTTCCATAAGTGTCCTGACCTCAGTCAAATGGTTGACTGTAAGTATCTGCATCTGCTTAAGTCAGTTGCTAGTATAGGCTCTCAGATGACAGACATGTGAGGCTTCTGTCTGCAAGTGCAGCATAGGAATAGTAATAGTGTCAGAATTTGGTTCATGCCCATGGGATGGATCCTAAGTTGGGCCAGCCACTAGTCTGCAATTCCTTTAGTCTCTGCTCCATTTTTGTCCCTGTATTTCTTTTAGACAGAAACAATTCTGGGTCAAATATTTTGAAGGTGGGACTGTGTCACCATCCTTCCACTGTGGGTCATGTTTCAGTACTGGAAGTGGTTTCTTTATGTGCCATCTCCCCACTGTTGGGTATTTTGGCTAAGGTCACCCCCATTGAGTCCTGAGAGCCTTATAGCAATTATTTCTTGTGGAAATAGTTCACTAAGACTTTCTGGTACTCCCCAGTTGAGTTCATTTATAACAGACAAGAAGATGGTTATACAGCTTCTGTCAATCATTCCACACCCCTGAGTTCATGGAAGTCTCTGGAAAATCTCACGTAGAATACTTTTGTACCTGAATTATATCTAATAAGAACCACTCAAAATGAAGAAATAATTGTTCATTTGTGTGTGTGTATTTGTGTATTTGTGTGTGTGTGTGTGTGTGTGTGTGTGTGTGTGTGTGTGTGTGTATCACATTAAGCTTGTCAAAATCAGGGTTAGGGTTGGCAGGAAGAATTAAATATTAATAAAATCAATGAAATTTCAGAAACACAGCTATATATGAGGTAGCCTTTCAAAACCAGGTGATTTTTTCCTACACATAACAATAATGAACTTGGACATAAATAATGGGAAGACTCATGAAGTGAATATTATCCAATATTTAAATTTCTTTAAAATTGTCTCTGCATGAAATATATGAAAGCTATTTTAGAGAAAATACATAAATTTAGTATAAAACATCACATTAAACATCAATAAAAAAGGCTGTGTCATACTTCTGGATAGATAGATGAAATATCACAAAGATGTCAGCTGCTCACACAGTAACATCAGAGCTTAATGGAATGCCACTCAAAATCTTCATGTGCTACATTTTTGGACAATATAAAATGATTCTAAAATTAATTTTCAAAAATAGAAAGGGAGTTTAATAATTGAAGTTGGCATATGGACTTTCCTCCCAAAACTATTTGGCATGTGTTATAAGGAAAATAGTCAGAAGTGATAGATTTTTTGCATGAGTAGACATTTATATCACACAAAAGAAATGATAACCCCAGATCAGAACTTCCATTTAAATTTCAATTATTTTAGTGTAAAGATGAATATTTTGTTCATCACTTTTAATAAATAAGAGAAAAATGACCTTCAATTATTTCAACAAAACTTAGATCAAGTCAGTAAATTCTTCATTGGATACCTAACTAAATTCTAGCTGGAACAAAGACAGATGTAAATTTATAAAGATGGCTAATCTGAAAAAATTCACAAAAGAAATTCTGATAGAATAAATTGTTCTTCTTTTGGGGAGGGGTGTTTAGGAATCACCACACAAACCACTCAGACTCTGGTCTCAGTTAAACAGGGCTGGTTTATTGAATGCATACCCCAAAACTGATTGATCAGGGTCAGAGCCTATTCTCAGGAGCTAAGGTTGGACCTTAGACATTTCTCAGGACAAGCTATAAAGGGGAAAAAAACAAACAACAACAACAACAAAAAAAACCACAATGAACTCATACATAGCATGCCAGGGTAGTGGTCCCTAACTCAAGCTATTTTAGCTAGCTAGACAGAAAGGTTCTTACTGACCTTTATTCAGATTGGTTCCAAGAGGAGCTTATGGATGTGGAATTTCTTAAGATTAACAAATCTCAAAACATGCAGAACATAACAGGGAATATGGTCAGCATGACCCTGCTCTCAGTCAAGCTATTCTGTTTCAATGATTGCCAGGCATGGAATAAAACAACTATGCCAGTGGGGCAGGTCTCAATGTTTTTTTTCTTTTTCTTTTTCCTTTTTTTTAAAGATAGGGTCTGCTATGTAGACCATGATAAAATCAAACTTGTTATGCTCCTGCCTTAGCTTCAGGCTCCTAGTGCAGGAATTATAGATGTATGTTACCATACCTGGCTTCAATTCACTCTGATATATCACTAACAATAGAATACTAGAGAAATAATTTATAAAATTTATGAAAAATCATCAACAATCTCTTAAAATTTTAGAAATAATTCTATTATAAGAACTTACAAGTATTAGAATCATTAAAAAGGTTTTATGCCTATCATATTAAATTCATCAAAGCAATGCATCATCATATATTATAGCAGCATATATCTCATCAAACTTTACTAATCCATTGTAAAGTCTCTTTATTTCATCTGATGAAGGGAGTAGACAAGAGCCATATCCAATCTGTTCAAATACATGGCTTGGACCAAATTCAGAGCATTCCTTTCTCTGTTCTAACTATCCCTAGGCCTAAGCTGGAATCTTCTAGCCACCATACCATCTAATCTTCCAAGCTGACTGATTCAATCTGACTTCTCTCATTTCCTGACTCTACTTGGTCTCATAATAACTTTTGCAGTATATTCTAATCTTCTGGCTTCTTCTCATTCTCTGGCTCATTCTGTCCTTCACCTGTGTCTAACTTGTTCTCTCTGCAACCTTTCTCTGTAAAACTGTCCTAGGCATATACCACATATCACATACCTCACATTACCATACCTTTTTCTCTTTCCTGCTTCTTTTAAGTAGCTGTTCTTGTGTGAGTTAGGCACATCCTATCTCTGAGTCATTCTGTCAGATCTTTGTCTGATTCCTCACTTTGTCTTCCCCTCAAGTACATGTCACTTTCAAACACAGCTGCTTTTTTCTGCAAACTAACCTTACCTTCATTGTTAGGGATTAAAGGTGTTCTAAGGGTGTGTCTGTATTCTTGCCACATTATATTTTTGGATGTGATCCCTTACCAGTATAGCCATGCTGCTAGATTAAAACTCTTCTAGAATCCCAAACAAATGCTAATATCCAATGAAAATGTATAAATTGTAGTAAAGAAAAGTCATGTCACCTAATAAGAACTATGTACACACATAGTTTAAATGCGCAAGACTGCTAAGTGACTCAAGAAACATAAAAAGAAACTAAATCAAGGCAGCATGATTTCCCATCATTTGGTTTGGAAGATCTTGCAGACAATAATGGGGTGGGGCAGGTGCATCTGTATGTTCTAAAATTCTGAAAGGAGCATGCCCCATGCCCCACATTTGACAGTGCACATTATGTTCTCTCTGAACAAGTCTCCTGGATGATCAATGCATGGAGATCACTGACATTCAGGCCTCACCCCACTTTTCCTCACAAGGATCCCTGAGGAATACTAAGTCATAATTCTATAAAAAAGGATATTTTCTTCATGTAAAATTTAAAATAGTAGTTGTTCTATCCAAATATATATCTAATATACATTTATCATAATATGTTATTTATAGGGACTTTCTCAAATTATCCAAGAGATAAAAAAACTCAAAGATGATTATATCAACAACAGCTTTTGCATTGACACCCAAATCAATTTTTCTATATGTGTTGTACATTGATCGTTGGAATCCAGGAACCTATGGGATATATAACTAGGACACATTTCTGCTGACCTGCCCATGAAAGGATTTTATTGAGTTGGCCATGCTTTTATCAATACCATAACTATGACTATCTTTTAATTAAGCAACAGTGGCAATATCATATTTATAATTTTATTTATTAAAAGATGAATAATGAGTATAATATTAGCAGACTCTATTTGAAGACAGGAGATAGAATCATGAACTAAGAGAAGAGAAACTCCTGTTCTCAAATATATTTTATATTTTAAAAAGTAAGTAGTAGAGGATAAATCCTTAGAATAATGCCTTTCATTCTATTTATTTTCTTTTTTCAGTGAGATGTGCAATTCTTTTATAATTCTTGGGGTGACTTTTAACTGGCTTAAATTCTTTATAGAAGCACTTAGATGCTAGACTTAAGTTCAGCAAAATATTTATCTTCAGGTATACTTTTAAGTATTATTGCAAAAAATGTTTACAGTACTTCAATTTTACTAAACCCAACATACATATTTTATTATTTATTTATTTACTTTTATTCTTTTCTCATACATTATATCCTGAAGGATGCCTCCCCCTCTCTACTCCTCCCAAACTCTCTTCCCCAGATTCACTCCTCCTCTGTTTCCTTTCAGAAAAGAGCACACCTCCCAGGAATATCAACCAAACACATCATAACAGGTTTCAATAAGACTAGCTACAAACCCTCATATCAACAATACTGAATGAGACAACTCAGAAAGAGGCAAAAGGCTTCAAGATCATACAAAAGAGTCAGAGACACTCTACTCAAACTAGTAGGAGTTCCACAAAAATCCCAAGCTACACAACCATAATATATATGCAAAGGACCTAGTGCAGACCCATGCAGGCTCTGTAATTGCCACTTCAGTCTCTGTGAGCTCCTTTGAGTCCTACTTAGTTGATTTTGTGGGCCATGTTATCTTGGTGTCCTCAGACCCTTGGATTCCTACAATACTCCCTCCTTCTCTTCTGTGGGGTTCCCTGAGCTCTGCTTAATGTTTGGCTGTGGGTCTCTGAGTCTACTCCCATAAGCTACTGGACGAGGCCTCTCTGATGAGGACTGTGCTAGGCTCCAACTTATAGCAAGTATAGCAGAATATCCTAAGGAATCATACCATTGAGTTTTTTCTCTTTCTTTGTTTCCTTCTTAGCTTATTTGTTTCTCTATTTTTTCTTGCTTTCTTCTTCCTTTCTTCCTTTCCTTTCTTTTTCTTGGTCAGTTATGTTTGGTTCTGCTCTAGATCTCCAGGCTGGTTCACTGTCAGGCATGGGTTGCTTCTACTGGCATGAGCCTCAAGTTTGACCAGTCATTTCTTGACCACTCCCAAAAGTTTTATGCCATACTGAAAATCTTGTCCTGAGATCAGCTGGAGTAAGATTGTTTTCCTCCTTGCTCTGGCCTGCATGTCCCAGGGCACACAGGCCACCACTTCTGCCACTCTTGAGGTAATCATGTAATCTGGTGGCCAAATTACAGCTTAACCTTCCACTCTAAGAACATGACCAGAAAGTACCAAGAATTCCTCTTCATGCAAATGAAGCATTCCTAGCACCCTGGCACTAGCCAATAATGTATACTCACCCCCAAACACCTACTCACTCCCTAAGGTTTATATAGCCCTTGTTATCCTCAATAAAGGAGAGATGTTTCACTGAAAACTGTCTCTAGAGAAGGCTATTTCTCCCAAACTTACACACACCAAGAGTCTGTGGAAGCCACCAACCCAGATGAGCTTCATTTCTTCCAGTCTGGTCCAGTACTCTATGGTGTCTGGATAACCCAAGGGCAGAAGCAGAACCAGGCCTGAATTAGGACTCAGGAAACAGGGTGTAAAAGGAGAAGATATTCCAGATGTTATGGAGGTCACATCATGTAAGATACAGGAAGTCAGACTGACAATGATAGAATATTATTATGGTGTTCTGAGAATAGACATGGCTAGGTTAAAATGATTGATTATATTTATTCTTACTGGTTGCCATAAGAGAATGCAAGTCACAAGTCAGTAGTAGCAGGGAGACTAGTTGAGACATAGCAAGTATCCATAGAAAGGGCTACAGGAGTAGAAGAACACGCAGTCAGGTCTGACCACTTTATACATGTTTATTACAAAACATTTCAAACCTTGTAGCAATTATAGAATGAAGCCACAAAGATCCACATCTTCTGCCATGTTGATGCTGATGTAACAGTTTACTTATCATACTGCATATTCATCCACCTCAAGTTTCCTTCATCACTCCATCAATTCTAAAGTTTCTATGAATCTCAAGATAAATTGCTGATACCTCTACCTGTCTGCCAAAATAATTCAGCAGGCATACCAACTATATCTCAATTTATTTATAGTCCATTTCATATAAGGTTTAAACAAAGTAACTCATTTTAACATTCAAAATATTACCTTCTTTGTCAAACATTTTTCTCATTCCCTTCGTAGATAACTTATCCTTCTACCCAAGTCATATACTATTTTGACCTTTTTCAACAATATATTTTCAATTTTAAAAAAATGTTGCTTAACTAAATTAAATGCTATCAATGTTTTTGGATACAGCTTTTCAGGATCCTGGAATGATTCAGATATATGGTATATGCTAATAATTCATTTTCTTAAGCACATCTCAAAATTTTAGATTAGTATAGCTCAATTACTAGAGAATTCCTATTTCTCAAGCAGATTTTATACAACTGGTTGGCATATGTGAAGCTGTTCATTGTTTTCTAGAAACAAATACTAGAGTTGAGACCTGTATCAGTTATTGCTTATGGAAAACACCTTAGGTTTTACAGCATTAACTTATATCCTTCTGGGGTCTTAATAAAAAGTACATGGTATTTCCTAACCATGGCTCCAGCTTGTCACTCTATTGACCAGTATCTTCATTATTTTATCAGCTATTTTATTTCTAGTCTTCTTTTTTGTTTTTATGTGTATATGTGGGGTATGGGTGTTTTTATATGAGTTTGTGCATGAATATGGAGGCAGACACATATATACATGTATCTCAGAGCCCCAAAGTTGATTTGGGGAGTATCTTCCTTAATCAATTTCCACCTTTATATATTGAAGCAAGGTCCTCCACTTGAACCTGAGCTAGCTGTCTAACTAGGCAGCTTTCCCCAGGAATCCTCTATCTCCACTTCCTGAAAAATGGGAATCCAAACCCTAGTCTTTACATTTGAATAACAAGTGCTCTATCATTCAGTCATATCATCAGCCTCTCCAATATTCTTTATTTAAAAAAAAGAGGAAGAAAGAAGCAGATAGACTCTTGAAAACTAGGTTTAGGAGACACTTGAGGACAAGGTTCAAGTCCCATTTCCCATCAGAACTCTCTCTGCTCTAAGTAAATGCAGGATTTAGTGTAAAAATGAGGTCTCCTTGTTTGACCTTCACTAACTCTTCACTTTGACGTATAATAAATTGTTTGATAAAACTTGACTTGAACACCAGGAAGTGGTGGCACACACCTTTAATCCCAGCACTTGGAAGGCAGAGGCAGGCAGATTTCTGAGTTCAAGGACAGCCTGGTCTACAGAGTGAGTTCCAGGCCAGCCAGGGCTACATAGAGAAACCCTGTCTTGAAAAAAAAAAACAAAAAAACAAAACAAAAAAACCCAAACTTTCACTTGGACTTCAGTATCAGGACATAACTGTGCAGAGGCTTGCCATATTCTTTTTTTTTAATACATTTCAAATAATTAAGAGAAATAAATGTTAAGATATCCCAGTTTCAGGTTTTAGGATAAATATTCTTGTAGCTGGACTTTTGGCTACTTTATGAGTTCCCTTTACTACCACCTTTATCTGTTCCAATATCCCAATACAAGGTAGGAAAGAAAGAAGGCTAAAGGGGAAAGGAAGCTTCATTATCCTTAGACTATTTCCTGATGATTGATCTTCATCATCAGGATATCTCCAACAAGCAACTAGCAACAAGCAACCAACAACCAGCAACTTCCAGAAACAGAAGCAGCAGGATAAGCAGTAGCAGCAGCAGGAGGAACAGCAGGAGCAACAGCAGTCTCTCTCAGGGCTCTAGCATTCTTATACCTTCTCAAGAATCCCCAAACACCATACGCAGCTGGCAAAATCATGTCCCTGCCAGAGCATGAGGCAAATCATAGTCAGCTGCTGTGGACAGTCTGAAGCAGTCTCATTTCCCACAACTGAGATTAAAACACAAATTCCCAAAGCATTTCTAAGATTTTAAGGAAACTGAAATTCTCACCACAGATTTTAAGGTCTACAAAGAAGAAGCTAAGGCATAGACAAGTTGAAAAGTGATACATACAGATAGCCTATTCTAAAACTGTCCTACAGTGTCTCATAATTGACAAAATTTTTGCTACAAATGACTTCACACACATCATTGTACCTGATAATTACTCTTAATCACCTAATCAGAAGATTTTACTTTGAAGATAAAGACATAATATCATGTTTTGATCCAGATAAGTGCTTGCTGGTAACAGTGAAGAGAACTCTTTTTAAGCTTGTTTTCTCTAGTTGTCTATCTATACTTCCTTGGGGACCAAAAGTTAACATAAAACTAATATCATTGAAAATAAATCAGCCATTTGGGGCTTAGCAAGCATAAGAACCTAGCCATAGATACATGGACCATATAGCGCATCATTGCTGGGAGAATAAAAAACAAACAAAACACAACACAGTTGACTTTCAAATGCTATTTACTATTCTCTTTTCTTGTAAAAAGCTTAATTTTTAATTAATAAGAATTTTAAGTCTCTGAATGCCACTGAATTACATTTTATTTCATAGTGTACAACTCATGGATTTTGCTTTTAAATACACACTGCATCACTATTATAAAAGAAATTTTCACCATCTAAATAAATTTTGATTAGCCAGGTCCATAAGAACATCAACATACACATTACTTAGATGAAAAGAATCATTTTAGGATACTGGAAACATGTTCAAGGACTTTGTGGACTAATGTTTCTGGTGATAAGGTCTAGATTTTGTTTGTTTTGTTCCTGTTGAAGCATTTTTAAGACCTTTTTACTGGCACATAAAATATTTATACACCCACAATTACAGCACAGTATTTCAATATATTCATGCATCTATACATATTGTATAGTTCAAATCAAGATAACATTATCTCCTTACCACTACAATATGTTTGAGTGTCCCTTTTCTGATTATTCAAATATATGACATTTAACAGATGAACGTGTACCTCTCAAGAGAGGGGATTAGAAAAGTTGCCCTTGACTTTCCACTAGACTCCACAAACCTGGACAAGTCAGAAGCCATAGGGAAGTCTGCCTGGGAACTCTGACTGCAGAACTGATCTGGTATCATTATGATGATGCAGATATGTGAGACTTGCAGAGAGGGAAGGAAGTAGTTCAAAAGGACTGCCTGTGGAAATGGGACAGGCTTGCTCTCAGGATGCTTATTTAACTTAGAGATATTCCATAGTTACCATCTCACTCTAGATGCTTCTAGTGAGAATCTTGGTAGAAATATTTAAGATACCCTAGGTCATAGCCTAGTAGGAAATTTCCATGAAAGAAAATATATGGTATGAAATGTCTTCAAAAGATGCCCCACCATACCACAGGGATATGTGCTCCACTAGGTTCATAGAGGCCTTATTTGTGATGGCCTGAAACTGTAAACAACCCAGATGGTCCACAATGGAAGAATGGATACAAAAAATGTGATTTGTTTACACAATGGAATACTATTCAGCTATTAATAAGGAAGACATCATGAGTTTTGCAGGCAAATGGATGAAATTAGAAAATATCATCCCTAGTAAGGTATAACAGATCTGAAAGAATACACATAGTATGTACTCACTAGTAAGTGAATATTAGCCCCCAAAGTACAGAACACATAGGATAAAATCCACAGAACTCAAGAAGGTTAACAAGCAGAAGAGCCCAAGTTGAGATGCTTCAATCCCACTTAGGAGGAAGAAAAAAGTAATCATGAGAGGCAGAGGAAGGGAGGAACCTGGGTGGGAGAGGGGATGGGGAGGGGAAAGAAGGAACATGATCAGGTATGGGGAGAGGATACAGGAGAGAAGCCCCTAAGGCCATTAGAATGAATGAAAATATGCAACCTCAGTGGTGGGAGTAAGGGACCCTCTAGAAAGTACCAGAGTCCTGAGAGGTAAGAGACTCTCAGGACTCAAACAAGGGACCTTAGATGAAATTTCCAACAATGGGGAGAGGAAACTCAAAGAGTCTACCTCCAATAGAATGGCAAGGCATCAAGTGGAGGGATAATTGCCATCCCACCAACCAAAGAGTACAGATGGAGGGACCCGTGGCTCTGACCGCATATGTGGCAGAGGATAGCCTTGTTGGACATCAGTGGGAGAAGTGGCCCTTGGTCCTATGGAGGTTTGAGGTCTCAGTGTGGGGGAATGCCAGGGCAGGAAGGCAGCAGTGAGTGGGTGTGGGAGCACCTTCATAGAGATAGAGAAGCTGGGAGGG
>JADRCC010565554.1:0-17407 GCA_019843855.1 Hylomyscus alleni
TGGAAACCATAGTAAATAAACAACACAAGAATAAGGTTTAAAATGTATAGACAAATATTGTATGATTTTTTTTTACAAGAAAGTTCCATTTATTTTTAGTTAGCAATTTATTGCTGGGCATGAGACACCCCTCTCAGTGTAGATTGTTACTCACTGACTCTCCTCTACTTTTGTCTTTTCTTGGTGAGTGGTTGTCAGTTAGAGATAGGTTCATGGTTAAGGATGGGGGTGACCTTGTTCCCTTTGTTTTCTCAGTCCTGAAATGTTTTTTGGATTTGTCCTGTATAGACCTGTGGATGTTGCCATGGCCTTTGTGAGTTCATATGTGAGCCAGTTTTGTTGTGTCTAGAAGTCATTTCACTATTTGTGTTTCATATCCACAGTGGGTTTTAAATTTCATTCCTAAAATAATTCTTAAATTATTTCCTTACCATAAGAACATTGTAATACCCTCCACACTAATTTGGAATATTGCTTGATCAGGGCTATAACCCATCATATCCTTATTTAATAGAAGGGACTTTTTGAAGGGCACTTTAATAGAAATAAAGGTCTGATCCAGTATCATTATTCAAGAATGTAATCATTGGAAAAACTGACACAGGGAGATTCCGCAGTTATCAGAGAGCTATACTTGGAAGCCCACAATTAGAAGCAGAAGGACCCAGACAAACATGGAGGATTTCTAGTAATTAGTCAGTATTAAAATCTATGAATTAAAATACATGCTTAGTCCCCAGGCACCATTAGATGATTTTGTCTGTTGTTTGCTGGACCCAGATCCTCTCTCCTTTTACTTTTCTTTATTCTACTATCAAACATAGTGAGTAAGTATACCTGGATGAAAGATATACCTTAGTGAAGATATATTTAATGAATTTTTATTTTCCACTCCTGGGTTTCTGCTAAACTTGTTCTCTTCCTCTTCTTCTGCTCATTGGTACTTACTCATTCTTTGTTTTTATTCACAAACTCAGGCAACCAAAGCCAACCAAGTTAATTTGAATCCAAGCACAAAAGGTTTTGACAGTCTCCTACCTGAGGTCCTGCTTTGAGCTGCTTCATTTAAAGGGCTTGACTCCAAAGTTTTACCCAGCAGAGGGGGACTGCTCATGAGATCTTCAGTTTTATAGCACCTATGGAAACAAACATATGATTAACATGATTCTTTAGGTTTTCCCACCTTTGTCCAGAGAGTAATTTTGCATCTGTCTCATGTCTTGGGATTTTGTTCCTCATATGAGACTACTGATGCTGTTTTAGGCATGTCACACAACTCAGGCTTGGGTTCCAGCTTAGTAGAGAATGAGATAAACATGACTTGTCTTCATGGTTTCACATCAGTCTACTGAACCTGATTGAAATGGGAGAACTTTTGTTACACTCTTTTCATAGTAACCTCTATAAAATGTGTTAATTTGATGATATAGAGGTCCATTTAGTGATGGTGACTTATATAATGAGTACGCAGAGAGAAAGAATGAAAATTAGGAAGATAAAGGTAAAATTTTTATCTTACCAAAAGGGTCTAATATAGAAGTGTTGCTCCTTCTAGAGTGTCTCAAAGGATGATCCAATCAAGGGCACACAATAAAAATTAAAATATGATGAACTTCCAGGGGAAAGACTGGCATATAATGGTAGTATATATTCTCCTAGCTTCTATGCAAATGGATTTTATGTAGAATGTATGAAGAGTAACTTTTTACATAGTCTTATTGTACTTTTCCTGAGGAAATTGTTAAGAAAATATTTTGGGCAGTTTAGTCTTTATTGAAGTACAAGAACAGGAAGAAAATGATCTCAGCCAACTTTAGCACTCTTTTTCAAAGATGTTTACAAGACCTGATGCTTTGTGTTATTGTTGTTAGTGAAAAGATGGAAGCAATTAGACATTTTTGATTGTCTACAATATGTTATGAATCTTTGATTGACCCTGCTCTATTGCAACATTATGAGAATTAATAGAAATTTTTCACATAATTAATATAAGCTTTGTTTACTAACGTGAACTGCATTTTCACAACTGGCTAGTCAAAGTAACAGAATTCTGTAGCAGGATAAAGTAACTGTAATTAACTTTATAAATATCAGACTCCTGCATAAGGAAAAAGAACCTAGACGTGTTTAAAGAAAACCTGTGAAGTGTAGTATTTGATTAAAAATTCTGAAAAGAAATAGTATCCCTTTGATTCATTTTTTTAGGATTATGTATAAAAATTTCAAATACACTACTTGGAATTACTAAACAATTACCCAAAGCTATGCATTTGATCCAAATATGTGACAGCCTCCTTTATTCAGAAAATATTGGGGATTATGTTATTGACCATGGAATTAGCTTTTGCTAAGAGGAATAAATAGACACCAGGAAAAAGTTCATGTCCAATTGAAGTATGAACCAGGTCCTGTACCTTCTGGGTTGTAGCTTTAGGTTCAAGTTTCCCTTGTTTATAGATCCTTATATTCCATTTTTTGAGATATTATTTTCTGAGAAATTGATCTTTGTACTTAACACATTTAGGATGTGGATGCGGACTACAAGATCATCCATTAAGGAAGAGCATTCATTGTCATGGATGTAAGACATTAGGTATTATTCTTCCATACAAATAAGGAGGATTTTCTGGTTTAGCCTAGAGAAATGGATCTAGACAGGCACTGGAGAAAAGAGCCACAGACATCTGGTAGGTCTTGTGACCCCATTCTTTTTTAACCAGTAATGAGACCAGCATACAATTCATTCTAGTGGAGCTGTGTCCTATCCAAGAGAAAGGTTACTGCTTTGCTTTGGGATGTCCTACTATTCAAGTGTATTTATAAATTTATACCATTTTATTGAGATATCCTTTTTTCATAACTAATCTTTATACTTGGTATTGGACATTATTTTATGTTAAATTAACTTAAATTATACTTTAATTTTATTTTGAGTTACTTGCCTTAGACTGAACTTTAACAGTACATAAGAAAACTATATGTCAGTTATAAATTGTTCTTCCTTTCCAAATTTATTTCTGTAAATCAATTACCCTTTTACTTAACATGGCTACAGACATTAACTAATCACATTAAATAATCTGATAATATATAAGGTTTCAGATCATTTACTTCTGTTTTTCATTATCTTTATCATAAAGATTTTAAAAAATTAGTGATTCCTATAAGATTTTGATTTTATTTTTTATTTATGTTACAATGTTTAAGCTTTAGTATTTGTGTTTTTTATTTTTACATTAAGGTTCTTTTGTACTAAAATACATTTTAATCTATAAATACAGATCTCTAATTAGATTTTCTTGTAATGACATCTATTGCAAAGAGGAGTTACTAGTTGAGGGGAGAAGACTAAGCTTGTCCTTGGGTTTGAACACAAATTTTAATATTATTATTTAATCTTTTCTTTTGTGCATTCCAGTCATTACCCCCTTCGGGTATGCCATCCACCTGTTTCTCATCTAATTCCTAATCCTCTATCTCCAAGAGGATATCTCTAACCTACTCCCATCACACCAGAACTCCCTACTTCCTGGGCTTTCAAGTCTTCCAAGGGTTAGGCTCATCTTCTGTCATTGAGGCCAGCTTAGGCAGTCCTCTGCTATATACATGTTGAGGCCCTCATATCAGTTAGTGTATGCTGTCACATTTGAGGCTCAGTGTATGAGAGATCTCAGGGTTCAAGGTTAGTTGAGACTACTGGTCTTCCTATGGGTTCATCTTCCTCTTCATCTTCTTCCAGCCTTTCCCTAATTCAATCATAGGGTTCCCTGGCTTCTGTCCATTGTTTGGGTGTAAGTATCTGTGTCAGACTCTTTCAGATGTATGTTGGGCCTCTCAGGGGGGCAGCCATGCTAGGCTCCTCTCTGTAAGCACACCATAGAAATCAGTAATAGTGTCAGGATTTGAAGACCCCCTGTTGAGCTGGATCCCCATTTGGGCCAGTCACTGATTCTTATTTCTCTCAGGCTCTTCTCCACTTTTGACCCTGCAGTTGTTTTACAAAGGAACAATTCTGGGTCAGAGTTTTTGATTGTGAGGTGGCAACCCCATTCCTCCACTTGATGTCCTGTCTTTCTACTGGAATTGGACTCTACAAGTTCCTTCTCCTCAGTGTAGGGCATATCATATAATGTCCTTCTCATTGAATATTGAGATTCTCTCACCTTCCAGGACTCTGATACATTCTAGAAGGTCCCCCCCAACACACCTCATACCTACCAATGTTGCCTGTTTATATTCCTTCTGCTAGCCCTCAGAGCTTCATTACTATCCCCCAATACCTGATCATGTTCCCCTTTTCCCCTCCTCCTCCCTTCTTCCACCTAGGTCCCTACCTCTCTTTTTTTCTCCAAACCCCACAATTGCTTTCTTCTTCCCACCAAGTGAGATTGAGGTATCCTTACTTGAGCCCTTAAGCTTGTTAACCTTCTTGAATTCTGTGGGTTGTATTCTGGGTATTCTGTACTTTTTTAAGGCTATTATCCACTTATTAGTAAGTACATAACATGCCTGCCCTTTTGTGTCTGAGTTACCACACTCAACATGATATTTTATAGTTCTATTCATTTGCCTGCAAATCTCATGATGTTCTTATTCTTAATAGCTAAGAAATATTCCATTGTTTAAGTGACCCACAATTTCTGTATCCATTCTTCCATGATGGTAAATGTGTGTTGTTTCCACATTTAAGGAAATGTGGAAACACATCTGACTATCACAAATAAAGCCTCCATGAACATAGTGGAACATGTGTCCCTTTGGCATGGTGGGACATCTTTTGGTATATGCCTAAGAGTGGTATAGCTGGTTCTTCAGATAGACCTATTTCCAATTTTCTGAGGATCCTCCAGATAGATTTCCATAGTGGGTGTACCAGTTTGCTATCTCACCAGCAGTGGAGGAGTGTTCCTCTTTCTCCACATTCTTGACAAAAAGTGCTGTCACCTATGTTTCTGATCTTAGTCATTCTGATTTGTGTAAGATGGAATTTCAGGGTTGTTTTGATTTGCATTTCCTGATGACTAAGGACTTTGAACATTTCTTTAAGTGCTTCTCAACCATTTGAGATTCCTCTGTGGTGAATTCTTTGTTAGTTCTATACATAAATTGTAGTTGGAGATGATGCTGGTTTCATATATTTGTAGTTGTAGATTCTAAGGCTATTAGAATCTACATGTCTTAGATGTCTTACATTAGAACCATGTCTTTAGTACCTCTGAGTCCTTAACTAGGTTTCTAGGACTAAACAAGATGTTGCTCTTGCTGATCAGGACAAAGTGCAATTAGAGAAATGTTTCTTCCCTGCCTTTAAAAACACACATACAGATACCATTAAGAGACTGATCAGGTAATATTTAAGAACATATTTGTATATATGTGTACATATATGCTTCCAATAACAGTTGCTTGAAAAATGAGGTCATAAATTTGAAGGAGAGCATGTATATGAAAGGGTTTTCAGGAGGAAAGGGAAATAAGAAATGTTATACTTATATTATTCTGTCAAAAATAGCAGAAATAGTCAGGAGAGGTGGCTCAGAGATTAAAAGAGCTGTCTGCTCTTCCAGAGGTCCTGAGTTCAATCCTCAACAATCATATGGTGGTTTACAACCATTTATAGTGGGATCTGATGCCCTTTTCTGGGCAGATAGAATACTCATACAAAAAGTTAAATCTTAAAAAAAAAAGAGTTGTCCCCACACACATGGATTCACATATACATGAACATGCACACATGTATATAAACATGTGCATGAACATATATGCCCATATACACAGAGGAGATAGAGTTATTCAAGTTATCATAAAATAGTGTTTAAAGGAACAGAGGAAAAATTTCAGATTAGGTTATGGGCAGTAGCTTTAAATAAATGTATAATATTGATATATTTATTTTGAAAAAAATATTTTTAAGAAATTAAGGCACCAGAGCAACTGTAGTAGATTCTGTACAGTAGATTTTGTAGAGTAGATTTTGTATAGTAGATTTTGTACAGTAGATTCTGTACAGTAGATTCTTTATGGGACCTACATGCATACATGGGTTCAGTCCTCAACCACAGTTGAATTTAAACACACTCACACAGATAAACACATATGTTTGTATACAAAATTCTTGCATGTACATATACATATACACAGAAGAACAAGATTTCTCAAGTTTATCATAGCTTAGTGAAACAGATAGTGAAGTGGTTACAGATTATGGTATGCTCAGAGGAGTTTTTCAAATATACAATATTTACATATTTATATTAATAACATTTTTATGAAATTAAGACACCAGGAAAGCAATAGTAGAGTTTATCCTCTAGATGCCATATGACAATAAACACATGTATGACCACCGCACATGAAAAATTGTCTGTATATACACAAATACACATATAGATATATACTCAAACACACACACACACACACACACACACACACACACAATAACATAGAGAATGGTTAAAATTTACACCAAATTTGACAGAATTTTTTTTCTAAAATACCTCTTAAAATATTTCTTTACCTTTATATCATTTTAGGACACTCCAGATACACAGAGCTAAAAATCATCATTTTGTTCCTTTAATGCAAGAAGCTCTTTGCAGGACACTCTAATACAAATAAAGTTATAGTCAAGGGTGTAGGCTCATGCATATAGTAATGGCACCAGTGGAAACGGAAACAGGCAGATATCAGAGAATCTGCAGCAAGTTCTACTTGTCAGCCCAGCATCAAATCAGAATATTCCAGAACAAAATGGGACCTTTCTAGTTAAAAGCCAGGATCTGGTTCCAAGTAGTCAGATTCATGCTCAGCCTCTAGGTTTTGCTGGCTGTTTTGTCTGATGTTCAGTAGAGCCAGAACCAACATTAAATTGTATTTTGTCTATTTTCCTTTCAATTTATCTCCTTCTACTGTCACATACAAGGAGAAAGGAGAGGTAGACGAAACAGCCACTGTGATAGAAATCCCCTTAAATATAGAAGGTTTTTGATCTCCATCCTTATGCTTGAGATCTCTCTCTTGATTGAGGCTAACTCTATTCTCCATTTGAATACACACACTCAGCCAATCTTAGGCAAACAGAGCTAATGGAAGTCCCTTAACAAAGGGCTTTTGCCAGTCATGCTCCTGGCTGGAGTCTAGCTGTCAGCTGGTTCCAGGCTCTGGCCAGGGCTTGACTACATGTTGCTTAGTAGAGAAGGGGGACTGCTCCTGGGAGCTGCAGGAGACAGCCAATAGTAAGTATGTAGGGTGGCATATTGGCATTCCCTGCAGTTAACTTAGAGTCATTCTATACCTTTTTTATTGGATATTTTCTTATTTATATTTCAAATGTTCTTCCCTTTCCAGGTTTCCCCACTCCTGGAAACACACTATGCCTTCCACCCTCTCTCTGCTTCTATGAGGGTGTTTCTTCACTCACCCACCTACTTCTACCTCCTGGCCCTCAATTCCTATATACTGACTGGGGCATCTCTCAAGCCTTCATAGGACCAAAGACTTCTCCCATTGATACCTGACAAGGCCATCCTCTGCTACATATGAAGCTGGAGTCATATGTACTCCTTGGTTGATGGCTTAGTCCCTGGAAGCTCTAGGTGGTCTGGTTGGTTGATATTGTTGTTCTTCCTATGAGGTTGCAAATCCCTTCACCTCCCTCAGTCCTTTCTCTAACTCCTCAATTGGGGACCCTGCTCTCAGTGCAATGGTTGGCTGTGAGCATCTGCCTCTGTATTTTTAAGGCTCTGGCAGGGCCTCTCAGGAAACAGCTATATCACACTCCTGTCAGAATGCAGTTCTTGACATCCACAATAGTGTCTTGGTTTGGTAACTGTATATGGAATGGATCCCTAGGTGGGACAGTCTCTGGATGTCCTTTCCTTCAGTCTCTGCTTTACACTATATTTCTATATTTGCTCCTATGAGTATTTTGTTTTCCTTCTAAGAAGGACTGTAGCACCCACACTTTGTTCTTCCTTCTTCTTGAGCTTGATGTGGTCTGTGAATTGTATCTTGATTATTTGGAGCCTTTGGGTTATTATCCAATCATCTGTGAGTGCATACCATGTGTGTTCTTTTGTGATTGGGTTTCCATACTCAGGATGATATTTTCTAGTTCCATTCATGAAATTCTTAGACAAATGGGTGGAACTAGAAAATATCCTAAGCGAGAGAACCCATTATATACCTTTTACATCTATTGAAAATTATTCCCTTATCTGAGGTCACTGCCTCTCCTTTTAGATATCCTTATTTGCAAATCCTTGGTACTGAATTTATCTGAAAGAAAGGTCATTACTTCTCAACTTTCAATATCTTACCGAAGACGTGCTCTTCCTCTTATTCCCTTCATGACCTACTAAGTAAATAATTGCTATTTAAGTACAGCTGTGATCTGGCTACCTGAGATTCTGAAAGCTTAGAGCTTAGTTAATGAAAAGTACTTCTCCTTTGGGATGGTTCTGTATATTGATGATTTTATCTCCTACAGTATATTTTTTTATGTCAGTCTCCCCAAGTTGCCACTCTTGATAGATATTTTGTGCTAACCTATGCACCATAATTTACATTCCTTCTTTCTCTGTCTTTCATTAGACGATAAGCAGACCTAGGATTCTACTGCTGATACTCATCCTCAAAGTCATCTTCCTATTACTACTTATACAAATGCAACTAATGTAGAATAAAAAATAAATATGCAAAAGTAGACAGAGAAATAACACAAGAAACACATGGGTATGAGACACATGCTCTCATTCAAAGAAATCCCATAAAAATACAGAACCTGAAAAGGTAATATATAAACAAGCAAACAAAAGAACATAAAGCCAGACAAATATTTGGTTATACAATATTTATGTACATTAATGTTTATGACAGAGCATTCTGAGAAAGTGGATCTATAACAATGCCACTGATTGCTTTTTGTGGGAACCATGGACTTCTGGGCCCTGCCCTTCATAGGGGCTTATTTAATGCAGTGAGAATCTATTGGAGAAAAATAATGTTTTATTTGCTTTTAGTTAACAGTCAGAGAGGGCTTCTGAATTAGAAATAGAGTCTTCTGTCATCAATTTCTTGCATGATACCCAAATTCCATCCATCAGAGAGCATAGAACTATAATAGTCATTGTGGAGGATGAGGTTTAGTTGGCTCACATTCCTCCATAATAGTACATCATTGCAATATGTAAGGGTAGATACTAAAACAGGGCGAGCACCTGGAGATGGTGGCTGATGCAGACTCTATGGAATGGTGCTTGCTTACTGGTTTGCTCTCATGGCTTTTCTCACCATGCTTTTTAGGGAACATAGAATCACCAGCATGTAAACTACATTGCCACCAATGGATTGGCTGTCTCCCATCAGTAATTAGTTAATAAAATGCCCTACAATACTTAAATGCCCTACAATACTTACCTCAGCCACATCTTATAGAAATATTTTCCCATTAACGTTTTATGATATCTGATGACTCTACCCTTTATCAAGGCTAGATATTTACAATAAATTAGCTGGAACATATACTTGGAACTATGATGAAAGTTACAGCAACACCAACTCTGTTCCTTAGTGCCAAGCCTCACCTGCTTGGCACTCCAATAGCTCTTCATGTCTTCAAGCATTTCGCCACCTGAGAGACTCTTCTACTAACATCTTTTGCTGCAAGCATAATGTATAACCTTGTCCACAACTTGAAAACAGTGTCTGTGTGGTAATTTTATTAAACACTTACTAAATTGATGCTGAGTTTGTGTTAAGTTTTGAAACATTGTGTCAATGTTGAGGATCATATAGCAATCCCTATGACATTTAGAAGAGTTTAACAATAGAAAACAGTAATATATCTTAGCACTGGATGGGGTACTTTTTGTCCCTCAGTAGTTCTGAGAACTGTTATCTTCTTAAAGTCAATGAAATAGGATACATATATATGTATATATGTATATGTTATTAATAATCTTAATCAAATGTTTTAGATTTAAGTATAGTCATATTAATTTATCCCTATGTTTTCATATAATTATGTCATTTATTTCTCATAGAGTCTGACAATGCTGATCAGTGATGTTGCAATTCAAGCAGTAAAGCCATGCTTTCTCTCAGCATCCTGAGAATTTCACACCGGAGGAGGCCAAAACACTCATTTATGGTATTGTAAAACTTATTGCTTTCTTATTTCTCTTTTGGTTATTGGTTGCTCATGTATATTATTAGATTAATATTTATATTTTGTTATACTCTGAAATTTATAGAATTTATTAGATATATGTACATTTTGATGGCTGAGTGCTTTACACAAGGTTATGCCTTCTCAAGAAAACTGCAGATTTTCTCATTGGTCTGAAGGACCATACACTTAAAAGAAAAGGACAGGACATTACTCTACCTAGGTATTGTAGAGTTGAAAGTGTATTGTACACAAAAAGGAAAGCATACCCAGAGGCAGAAATATCTGGAAAGTCCAGAGTGGTCATGACCCTGAGCGCTGTAAGGAGAGGGTGAAGAGGAACAGAGACAGTAGAGAGGAGAAATGGTTCCAGTAGCCAGGAAGTCAAAGGTAAAAAAGGGGCACATAAGCACAATGGCTGTATCACATAAGGAAGAGCATCGGGGGAAAGGGTCACCTAGTCCCTGGCCTGGAGTGTTCAAGGAAAAGGGCAGGGTATGCCAACTATGCCCTGTAACAGGTAGTGACTAGGGAACACTGAAAGAGCGTGGAAACCAAGTCTGCTCTGCTATGTCATCTGTCTTTGGCTTGAAACTTAACAGCCATGAACTGCCTTAAGAAATAGCCTTAGTGAAACATGAAATGGAGATGGCAAGGGTGGTCATTCTTGATTACTATTTAACATGCAAAAGTACTGTCCTATATAAATCTACACATATGCTTCATATATATTCATACATTCATATATATGTATATATATCATATATAAACACACACATATATATATTTTTCTGTGTATTAGAAGGTTTTATTTTTATTACTAACTTGGATTATTTCTGAATTATTACCAATAGCCATCATAATCTGTAGTTTTCTCCACTTTTAGACTTTTAACTCTTTTAAGATAAAGTAGACTCCATGGAATGATTTTGAAAATAGCATTTTATTTGTGCATCATTTGTTATTTTGTTATCATTATTCTCAAGGAAGCTTCCTTGGAGTAGTCAGAAAATGAAACAAAGCAACTGCCTTTTGAGTGTCCAGCAATATATAATCTAGAGGAGCCTTCATGACTTTCCTCAGTCTTGGCCATAAAACAAGTTTTCATTATAGGCATAATGAATGCAGATGTAGTTTATATATTGCAAGGTAACTGGATTTGTGTAAAGAAGTTACACATCTGGTAGTTAGTACAATGTGATATTCCAATAATGAGTAAAATGGGGAATATGTTGACACAAGGAAAATTGGTAACATTATTGGTAAAGGTGAAGTTTAATGTAGATACCTAGGACTGTCTGCAACAATGTTTCAGTGGAGTTCAAAAATGGGTAAATAAATATCTGTGAGATTCACATACACGATCACTTCTACCTTGATACTGAAAAAACTAAAATACATCAAAATTTTATTTTAAGTAGATTTCATTTAGTGAAATGTCCTTTCAGATATACATAAATAATTTTATATCTAAGATGCTAACTAGATATAACAGTGTTTATCTATTTAGCCCTGGCTGTCCTAGAACACACTCTATAGACCAGGCTGGCCTTGAACTCAGAAATCTGCCTGTCTCTGCCTCCCAAGTGCTGTGATTAAAGGATTGTGCCACCACTACCTGGCACTAACTAGTTATGTTGAAAGTGATATCTAGGGCACCCTCCATGGTTATCTACCAAACCTAATCTTAGCCAGTTTTCTCCATTCAAAGGGAAATAATGCACCCATTAGATATCCTTCCTTCTTTTTTCTTCCATATCATCACATATTCATTTTACTATTGCTTACAATTACAGTTCATGAACATGAAGACAACAGCAACTTAACAGTTTTATGCAATTAACAATGTAGAGTTTTGTTACATACAGCAGAGAAAAAACCTTGTGCACAAGTAAAATTATGATCCATATCCATGTAGTCACATAGTGTTGACAATACAGGATAAATATTCTGCACTTGATCTGGAAAACCCAGAATTACACAATAGAAGGGACTGTCTCATCATACCACATATTCCCCTGTTCTCACTCCTTATTCTGTAGAATATCACTATTTGGACTATAGCTTGCCAGGTCCCCACACTCCAGAGTTATCTGTAAACTTATGCCATTTGATATAATGATGTGATATTTCTCCACAAAATATTCCTAATCTGAATGAGAAAACTAGCTTCTGTGTTCTCCAATGTGGAATAACTGACATAAGTGCCAGAACAACTTTCTCACTTTTGTGTGATGTATTATTAATATTAGGTGCTTCTTTTTTGTGTATTTGGATTTCAGAACTACTTTCTTGCATCCAAGGTACATAGCCATCATTACGCAATACGAAATGAATGTCTTTACTTCCTAGCCATTTTTCTTTAGTTCAATAACAGATAACTACATTCAGAGGGAAACAGCACAGATACTTTCACATTTCATATGCTTTCAGTCCAGAATTCAGAAATTTAAAATAAAAACTGGAAGAAGATCAAAGAAAAGATTCATGGATATGGTAGAATAGGAGTGGAATGTTGGATGTTTACAAGGTGTGAGAGGCCTTGTGGTAACTCAGTTTGATATTTTTTTTAGATCAAAATATGAAGGGCTACAGTGTTTTCACAGTCAGCTTCATTCAGCCCTTGACGATATTGAAATTGCTATGAAAGAAACTATTATCTATAAAATTTATGTCAAAATCAAGGCATAGTGGTTTGGGTAAGCACTACCAAGACGTGAAGGGAACATCTCTACATTTTGTAAGCCAGCAAGCCTAGAAAACTTAGTAAAGTCAGAGCCATTGAGAAACCCTGTATCAGCTGATCTTGGGTTAGTATGTATTTACATCTTAACAATATTTCCTGGGTATGAAAGAATATTTAACACATGAACTCGTAACTATATTCACATGACTTGTGCCAGTTCAAGTCACCTAATATTCCATTATGACTGGACAAGGGACTCGTAAAGTTCCACACTTATTTGAGTAGGTATTTGCAATAAATATAGGTATAGGTTGCTGGAGATGGGAGAGTAAGTTTTCTTTGTTTATGTTCCCCTGAGAGGTCTCTCAGTCTTATAAAGATTATTCCCATCCATATATATGCTAGCACCCCTAAATTGATTCCTTCATTGTAAATGAGAGAGAGAGAGATAGAGAGAGACAGAGACAGAGAGACAGAGAGACAGAGAGAGACAGAGACAGAGAGAGACAGAGAGAGCACATCAAGTTGAGATAGATTGTGATACTACTGATGATGATGATGAGTTTTCAAATCGCATTATGTATTAACAGAAAATATTTTTCATGAAATATTTTCTGATCATGGATTCCACCTGAACTCTTCCCAGGTCCTTTGTACCTCCCAACCTATTTAATTTCATGTCTTATTTATCTTATCTTTTATGAAAAGAAACAGGAGAATATCAGTATAGGATAAAAAACACCAAGAGAAGAAATTCTAAAGACAAAGCAAGTATTAAAATAGCACCTATATGGTGCAGAGATATATGTACACAGAGAATATCTATAAATATAACTTTGGATACCATAATAAATAAACAACACAAGAGTAAGGTTTAAAAATGTGTAGACAAATATTGTAAGATTTTTTTCTTTTACAAAAATGTATGTTTATTTTTAGTTAGCAATTTATTGCTTGGCATGAGACACCCCTCTCAGTGTAGATTGTTACTCACTGACACTCCTCTACTTTTATCTTTTCTTCGTGAGTGGTTGTCAGTTAGAGATAGGTTCATGGTTAAGGATGGGGGTGATCTTGTTCCCTTCATTTTCTCAGTCCTGCAATGTTTTCTGGATTTGTCCTGTGAATGTTGCCATGGCCTTTGTGAGTTCATATGTGAGCCAGTTTTGTTGTGCCTAGAAGTCATTTTATGCTTTGTGTTTCATATACACGGTGGGTTTTAATTTCATTTCTAAAATAATAGCTAAATTATTTCCTTACCATAAGAACATTGTAATACCCTCCACACTAATCTAGAATATTGCTTGATCCGGGCTATAACCCATCATACACTTATTTAATAGAAGGGACGTTTTGAAGGGCACTTTAATAGAAATAAAGGTCTGACCCAGTATCATTATTCATGAACTCCATTCATGAATAATGAACTCCATTAGTGCCCAGGCACCATTAGCTAATTTTGTCTGTTCTTTGCTGGACCCAGATCCTCTCTCCTTTTACTTTTCTTTATTCTACTATCAAACATAGTGAGTAAGTATACCTGAATGAAACTGTACCATTCGTGAAGATATTCTTTAATGAATTTTTATTTTCCACTCCTGGGTTTCTGCTAAACTTGTTCTCTTCCTCTTCTTCTGCTCATTGGTACTTACTCATTCTTTGTTTTTATTCACATACTCAGGCAACCAAAGCCAACCAAGTTAATTTGAATCCAATCACAAAAGGTTTTGACAGTCTCCTACCTGAGGTCCTGCTTTGAGCTGCTTCTTTTAAAGGGCTTGACTACAAAGTTTTACCCAGCAGAGGGGGACTGCTCATGAGATCTGCAATTTTATAGCACCAGTGGAAAGAAACATGTGATTAACATGATTCTTTAGGTTTTCCCACCTTTGTCCAGAGAGTAATTTTGCATCTGTCTCTTCTCCTGAGATTTTGTTCCTCATATGAGACTACTGATGCTGTTTTAGGCATGCCACTCACAACTCAGGCTTGGGTTCCAGCTTAGTAGAGAATGAGATAAACATGGCTTATCTTCATGGTTTTACTTCAGCCTACTGAACCTGATTGAAATGGGAGAACTTTTGTTACACTCTTTTCATAGCAACATTTATAAAATGTGTTAATTTGATGATATAGAAATCCATTTAGTGATGGTGACTTATATAATGAGGTTGCAGGGAGAAAGAATGAAAATTTTTCTCTGTCTAAAAAGGTAATATAGAAGTGTTGTTCCTTCTAGAGTGTTTCAAAGGATGATCCAATCAAGAGCCCACAAAAAAACTTAAAATATGGTGAAGTACCAGGGCAAAGACAGGCATTTAAAGGTAGTATGTATTATTCTTGCTTGTATGCAAATGCATTTTATGTAGAATGTATAAAGAGTCAACTTTTTAATAGTCTTATTTTACTTTTCCTGAGGAAATAGTTAAGAAAATATATTGGGCAGTTTAGTCTTTATTAAACTACAAGAACAGGCAAGAAAATGATCTCAGCCAACTTTAGCCCTCTTTTTCAAAGGTGTTCCTAAGACCTGATGATTTGTATTATTTTGTTAGTAAAAAGATGAAAGCAATTAGACATTTTTAATTGTATATGATTTGTTATGAATCTTTGATTGACTCTGCTCTATTATAATATTATGAGAATTAATAAGAGTTTTTCAAATAATTAATATAAGCTTTGTTTACTAAAGTGAACTGCAGTTTCACGACTGGCTAGTCAAAGTAACAGAATTCTATAGAAGGATAAAGTAACTGTAATTAACTTTATAAATAACAAACTCCTGCATAAGGAAAAAGAACCTAGAAGATTTTAAAGAAAGCCTGTGAAGGTTAGTATTTGATTAAAAATTCTGAAAATAAATAATATCCTATTGATTCATTTTTATAGGATTGTCAAGAAAAATTCCAAATACACTCCTTGGAATTTCTGAACCATTACCCAAAGCTATGATTTTGATGTTCAAATATCTGACAGCCTCCTTTATTCGGAAAATATTGGGGATTATGCTATTGACCATGGGATTAGCTTTTGCTAAGAGGAATAAATGGACACCAGGAAAAAGTTCATATCCAATTTAAATATGAACCAGGTCCTGTACCATTTGGGTTGTAGCCTTAGGTTCAAGTTTCCCTTGTTTATAGATCCTTATATTCCATTTTTTGAGATATTATTTTCTGAGAAATTTCTCTTTATATTTAACACATTTAGGATGTGGATGCAGAGCATTCATTGTCATGGATGTGAGAAATTAGGTATTATTCTTCCATAAAAATAAGGAGGGGAATTTTCTGGTTTAGCCTAGAGAGATGGATCTAGACAGGCACTGGAGAAAAGAGCCGCAGACATCTGGTAGGACTTGTGACCCTATTCTTTTTCAACCAGTAATGAGACCAGCATGCAATTCATTCTGGTGGAGCTGTGTCCTATCCAAGAGAAAGGTTACTGCTTTGCTTTTGGATGTCCTGCTGTTTAAGTGTATTTATAAATTTAGACCATTTTATTGAGATATCTTTTTTTCATAACTAATCTTTATACTTGGTATTGGACATTATTTTATGTTAAATTAACTTAAATTATACTTTAATTTTACTTTGAGTTACTTGCCTTAGACTGAACTTTAACAGTACATAAGAAAACTATATGTCAGTTATAAATTGTTCTTCCTTTCCAAATTTATTTCTGTAAATCAATTACCCTTTTACTTAACATGGCTACAGACATTAACTAATCACATTAAATAATCTGATAATATATAAGGTTTCAGATCATTTACTTCTGTTTTTATCTTTATCAAAAATGATTTTAAAAATTAGTGATTCCTATACGATTTTGATTTTATTCTTTTATTTATGTTACAATGTTTAAGCTTGGTTTTTTTTACATTAAGGTACTTTTTCACTAAAATACGTTTTAATCTATAAATACAGTCAATTTGAGAGAATAGTAATCTCATTTTTCTTATTGTTATATATCATGTATTTATAAAAAAACTTTGTCTGACTTAGTTTCTCTAAATTACAAAGCCTTACTAAAATTAACAAAGACTTTTATGATTATATATACTTTTTTGAAATTAGTTTTGTTATTTGACATACATCTTTTAAATGCCTTTGTTATCCTGAAGAAATCATTATAACTTTAGGAATATATAACAGCTAATTATCAAACATTTTCTGCTTGGAATTTTACAGGTTTTAGACCATGACTTCAATGGTCTTACATTTTATAAGAGAAAGAAAGGTCACATTTCATGAAGTGCTTCAAAGACATTCATGATCATGATGGGAGCCATACTTAAAAATAAAAAAAATAAAAAAGAAACCTAGAGAAAAGGGAAGATTGCAGAGAGCTAAGTACCCTTAATTCTATTTAACCATTATTATCAATCACACACAGAAACATACAGACGTGTGTCTATGTATATATACATATTTCATAAATAAATACCATGAGAATAGAGCAGCAAATTAATTTACCATTTTTTGGTAATTAATCTTACCTAAGGGAAGTATTAAGTAATATCTGGGAACCTAATTCACCTGTATCACATC
>JADRCC010565560.1:0-12565 GCA_019843855.1 Hylomyscus alleni
AGTCCATTGTGTAATTATTCTTACTCACTTGGGTCCTATGGCAATTTGAATTCTATTGCTGAAGAAAACATTAGCATACATAGATTTTCTTTTCATTATTAATCATACTAAATAGGTCGTGATTGCCTAATCATTATGCAAAGTATCGCCTCTGGGAATCACACATGTTCTCTGAGAGCTGAAGTTCTTTTCAGTGCTTTGAAGTATAATTTTTTCCAGATAACTTGCCACAGCTCAGCATTCTCTCATCTCCACATTTTGATCCTGTAGAATGTGTGCTAGAATGGGTATCATGAATACTAAAGGAGTGGCACTTAATTAATTCAGGGAGAAATATTTTTGTTATCACTCTTCCCAACATATTTATTATTAATACGCTCCCTCCTCCATTATCTCTCAGCAGCCAAGGAAATAGGGTTAGTCAAAGACTTTCTCCTAAAATTATACAATTGATAAACTTACCACTCCTCACTGGTAAGGAGAGGCTCTGATGAGGTTGTCTCTTCTCTGCTAAGAAAAGTTCATCTTCATTCTTAAAGGTTAGTGAGACCACAGACATTGGACTTATTAAATAATCTCCAAGGCCAGTCCAAAATGATACCCATGAGCAAATGATTACACACACACACACTCATTCATGCATGTACACATCTCTGGCTTTAACTTTTGTTAAGTTATCCTCTCCGTCTGAACTTTGCTTATGGAGTAGTTCAAACATGGTCAAAATGGATCATTCATTGAGTGTCAGATCTACCTCTGGGTCTCAGTTTCCCTAATGATATAGCATAGAGTCACCACAAGCCAACAAAGCATCAGACCTCATCTCCCTACAATATTTAACTCATTAAATCCACACTCCGTATCACCCTGGTACTGACATGGTCTCTTTCCCTGAGTACACCGAATCCAGGCTGACTTATCTGCAGCCATGACAGGAAAGCTCTTCTGACACTGAGGCAAGTAGAATGGGTATTCTAGAATCCAAGCATACAGGTGGGTCTCATTCGGCCACTGCTTCTCTCATCGTTCACCTGCATACCATTGGGACTTCTTGTCAGACTGACCTCCAGATTCTTCTCTGCTCTCCATGCCTCTCTCTTACAATAGCCTCAGAAATGACTTTCCAGCTCCCACTCATTGTTGTAAATTATGCAGCAGGTTGTCATCACCTGCCACTGCTAGGTGAGGCACATAAAAGGTCTGGGTCACCTCAGTCTTGCTGTGTGTCCCTGCCCTCCCCCACTTTCCTCCTTTCTTTGTCTTGTTTGCTCTCTGTCTCTCTCTACCTCTAGCTACTACAAGACACCCTTTAATTCTCCCCCCTCCCCCAATAAAACTCTTGCTCTAGGTCTGTTGCATGGTGTGATAGGATAAAGGTACTTTATCCCAACACCCCTACCCCTCCATGATCTACTACATAATCTAATGGAAATGATCCATACATGTACGTCAACCCAGGTCATTTCCTGCTCCAAATCTTCCAGTAGCATCTAAAGCCCTTGGCATTAAATTCTTACTCCCTTCTCAACACATCACAGACATACTGATTTTTAAGAGACATTTTTTTGACTCACCAAAACTGAAAAGCTAGTTCCTGCCTCAGAGTCTTTGTATCAACTTTTTCTGGTCCTGAAAGTTCTTTGCTGGATCATTTAACACTGGACATTTTCAGTCTTTCAAGTCTCAGCTGGAATCAGGGTCTAGAGCAAGATTTTCCTGTCTGAGACTCCATCCCACCAGCTTCCACCCTCTCCTCCAAGTCACTCACTGCAAATCACCCAATGCTTGCTTGCTCATAGCCCATCCTGGTAATTCTTCCCTCGAAGCTCCTTGGTTGCTTATTTCATTATTTGTTCCTTGCCTAATTTTTAACTTTTCAATACTGAATGAAAAGTAGGCACCATGTCAATCCTATTATCCAGATGTCTAGATTAGCCTGTAGGTAATATATGCCTAATAGTAGACATTCTTTAGCACTTGTTAGATAAATGACTGGTTAGGACCCTTTAACAGCTCTCTATTCCCTGCAGAAGAGAGGCAACTCTATTAACTGAGCAAGCACACTAACTAGATGCTCTCCCTAGGGGTGAAGTCTTCTCTCCTGCTGAATCATCACCTGTCTGTGTCACTCTTGAGAGCCACCACCTGTCACTCTCAGACTGATTACATTCTGAGGACTCCTTAGAAATCCTGCTACTCCGTCCCTTGAGGGACAATATCCCCAGGCAAAGCTTCTATCCTGATTCATATTCCCATGGTGCTTTGTATTTATCACTCATGAAAAAACAAACAAAACTCTTATCCTCCTGATTATATTGTAAACTCCATAACCCCAGCCACTCAATCTGTGCTATTTATCTTTTACACCAAGTAGACTGCTTGGCTACACCAATTTCTTCTTCAAACTCAAGAAAACAGAGACTACCCATTTTTTCCCATATGACTTGGCTAGAACACTTCCTTCCTGGAACCTCCCTGCTGTAATTCCACATTCAGTATACATATACCTCTCCCTCTTCCTGCTCCCAACACAGCTTGGCACTATAGACACACCCTACATAACTATTTCCTCCTCTTCTTCCTCCCCATCTTCAGCCACAAAAGTACTCTGTCCACATGTGGTTATCTAATCCCTGGAATGATTATCAAGGGCAGATGAAACAATCCTTCCTATACCCTACAGGGAAGTTCAGATCAGTATGACTTGAAGCCAAGAGACCTAAATTAAATACAGAGGCAACCAGACCCAGAGAACTGGAAGGTGTTCAGCCATACACTATCAGGGTAATTCAGTGGTATTGGTCACCAAAAGGCACAATCAGAAGCTCAGATGTATTCTAGTACCTAATACTCCACTGTCTTTTTTCTGGAGGTTGTTCATATTTTGATTGTTGAAGTTAGGTCTGGTTCTTCCTCTCAGGCCCATGCTCCCAGAAATAAGATACAGACCCAAAACATATTTACAAATACCTTGGCCATATACCTAGGCTCTTCTCCAATTAACTCATAACTTAAAATAACTCATTTATTCTCACCTACATTCTACCATGTGGTTGGTTACCTGTGCTTAGGTGCCATGCACCTGTCTTGTCACATCTTCTCAGTGAATCTCTTGCCTGACTCGATCCCAGCATCCTTTTGTAAGAATTGAGCAAACAAGGATACCTCATAAAAATACCAGGAAGCCAGGAATGTCCATTAAACTTAAAGTCAGGGAGCTTCAAAGGAGTTTACTGAATAAACATCTGTCCCCAGGAGATGCCCTAATAGCAGGGAGTAATGCTTGGTTCCAGGAAACGTCCCCCCCGCCACCGTCCCCCCACCCACCAACTGCAGTGATGGGCAGATCTCTCACCTACCCACCCCCTTCTACAAGCAAAAGGTATCTCCTTACTTGGGGCACAAAGGGCAACCGAAACAAAGAACAATGAGCTCCACCAAGGAGAGAGAACCAACTCATGCTGTAAACCTATGTTCTGGAAGGGTATAAAGCGCATGTGCTTTTGTTCCTCGGGGTCAACCTTTGTCCTGATTGTGAGGATGACCCCAGTATACTGGATCATTAAACATCTTGGTTATTGCATCGATCTCTGTGTCTTTGTAAGTGGGACAACATTCTGGACCTAAGACTCAGCTCTCCGAATCTTACACTGTCTGCCTACAGGATGTTCAACCTCATATTTCCTCCCTAAGCTATAGGCAATCCAATTTATTATTGGCAGGTACCATATCTATACAGAGACAATATATTTTCTCTTTATAGTCTCTTTTTTACATCTGTCATCATCTGATGAGGGAAGGTTGGTTAGCTAGCCTCTGGAGATGAGCTTGAAAAACCCCTGGTTCCCCTGTCCTCCATTATCCTAGCTAGATGAAGTTTTGGGTGCATATACATAAAAACCTGGAAGGCAGATGGACCACACTGCAGGTGAAGAGAAACAACTGTCCCCATGGAAACCAAAGCACTTACTCTGGGGAGCCTCAAAAGGCATCTTCACACAGCACCAAAGATCTTGGGCATTAATGCTTAAGAGCTAATGAAAATTAGCAGGTGAAATTGGTTGTCTCACAAAAATTGAAATAATTGCTGTCAATCATTGGTACTTCTTGCTACCAGGCACTGGGCAGAGGATCAAGGAACTACAGAGAGAACTGATTCCCATAGGTATCAGGCATAGGTGAAGACAGGATCTTCATATTTCACTGAATGGAGCAGGAAAGAGATGTATAACTCAAAGAGTCTCAGTGGCTGAACTTGGGGGTTAAAGTTAAGGATTTTGGGGACTGGAGAGATGACTCAGCGGTTAAGAGCACTGATTGCTCTTCCAAAGGTCCTGAGTTCAAATCCCAGCAACCACATTGTGGCTCACAACCAGCTGTTATAAGATCTGACTCCCTCTTCTGGAGTGTCTGAAAACAGCTACAGTGTACTTACATATAATAAATAAATGAATAAATAAATAAGGATTTGGACAGGAAGTCCCTCTGATTGCCTATCATTTACTAATACTCAATATACAAAAAGAAGAAAAATCTCTTATGTAAAAACCCTTTTCATGATGGTCAGTGGTGGTGCATGCCTTTAATCCCAGCACTTGGGAGGCAAAGGCAGGCAGATTTCTGAGTTCCAGGCCAGCCTGGTCTACAGAGTGAGTTCCAAGACAGCCAGGGCTATACATAGAAATTCTGTCTTAAAACAACAACAACAACAACAACAAAAACAAACAAACAGAAAAAAAACAAGAAAAAACACCTTTTCACATAAGATCAGCTAACAAGAAAAATAGTTTAAATATCAAGAAGTCCCATCCCAATGCCAAATCACCTGGCCTGTACATCCCATGATAATTAGCAATCAACAAGGTTACAAGATCAGAGAGAATGGTAACAAGTGTGCAAAGAGGCAGCTCCTGATTTCTTGGGAAACCTCTGCCCATTCCCAGAAGATATGAGCTACCAATTCCCTCCAGTCAGAATGGCTAACATCAATAAATCTGACAACAAATGTTGGAATGGATGTGGAAAATAAGACTATTTATTCACTAGTGGTGGGGTGCAAATGAATGCAACCATTATGAAAATCTGTTTTGAGATTTTCCAAATATTAAAAATAGAACCTACCTATGACCCAGATATTTCCTACTCAGAGATATTTGCACCCTACTACTTCCCACAGAGATATTTGCACACTAGGCTTATTGCTGTTTTTTTTTTATTACTATAGCAAAGAGTTGGAATCAACCTAATTATTCATCAACAGATAAATAGATAATGAAAATCCACTACACACATATGAACTAATGGAATACTATCTAGTTAGCTCTAAAGAAAATGTAATCAGAAAATTTTCAGGAAAATAGATGGACTTAGAGTGTGTAATATTAAGGGCGGGCATACAATGTCTGAAATAAAAATATTTCATATTACCCTCTTATGAAAAATCTACCCCAAAATAAATTTGTGTGTGGGGGGGGAGACATAACATGAAGAAAGGCAAACAAGAAAGGCTGAATGTTAGGGATACAGAGGACTGAGTTTGGATAATGGACACAATTGTGAAGGAATATATAAAGCTACTTGTTTTATATAACAAATTCTAACTCTGGTAGTTCTAACTCTGTCATAGAATTTTTGGGTTTGGTGGTGGATAACTGTATAAAAATATATTTGATAGTGAAAGAATAAAATCCAGTGTACACAGTATCTTTTTCAAATGACTATTCTAACTCGATAGAAAGTAACTGCAATATATAGACTTTGGATCAGGATAATTTTGGTGTGATTTTCTTTTGCAAAATTTTTATAATAAAATCTAAAAATGAAACAGCAACAAAAATAGCCTAAATTGAGTTGTTTGGTTGGTTTTTGCGGCAAGGTCTGGTGTTTCTCAGGCTAGTGTCTAACTTAGTTTGTAGCTGAGGATGACCTTGAACTTCTGATCCTCCTACCTCTACCTCTCCAGTGCTGAAAGGGAAAGAATGCCCATTACACCTTCATGCAGCATTAGCAGCTGAGCCCAGAATTTCCTGTATCGAGGCAAGCACTCTACCAGGTGAGCTACATACATCCATAGCTCCTAGAATTAAGAGTTTTAATCCACAATGGTTTATTGCAGGAAGTTCCCTTATAGTTTACATATAATACACTTAATAATCACTCATATTCCTTTAACTTGCTCCTAAAGAAAATATCTTCTTCATGCTACAAGCACCAAATCAACATTGTAGGAGAAACCAAAGAGGAAACTCAGAAGTAGAAGCTCAGTGGGACTGCAGACTTCTTAACTCAAGTTCTGCGAGATACTCACGCAGTGGTGGTCTGCATGTCGTGCCAGCTCCTGCTGAAGTTCTGCTTTAACTCGTTCATCAGATTCATGTTGAGTTTCTGTTTGATCTCAACCAGATGTCTTTCTTTTGCTGACAAAACTTGTCGTAATGTTGTGATTTCGTCTTCTAACTAGAAGTGAAAGAAAAAATGATGGAGTGAAAACATCAGAGTGGGTGAAAAGTACATTTCCAAAGATTGTGGACCACTCTCTTTGGTCCACAGAGTGACCTCGTGGAGCAACCTTGTGGAGTGACCTTTCAAAGTGACCTCTCCCCACGGAGTGAAGTGTGACCTCAGTGGACTGCCTGAATCCTGTTAGAAGCCTCATGCTGTTAGCCCCAAACCCTACCATGTAAACGACAGTCCACTCTCTGAAACTGAAACTGGATATAGGATGCTTAGGTTTAACATCCCAGAGTACTCGGTGTCCCTACTGAATGCTTTAGACTGGGCACCAAGATATACAAGAAAATAAAAATCACCAGGAAACCTAGTAAAATAGGCATTTTACTAGATTTATTAATGTGCATTTGTGCAGAACTGAGCTGTATCCTGTGCGTGTAAACATGCTAAGGCTCGTGTCTGGAAGTCAGAGAACCCCTCATGGAAGTTGGTTCTCTACTTCTAATGTTTGGGTCCTGGGACTCAGAGCCTGGTTGTCACCTTGTAGCTGGTACCCTTACTGCCCTTACTGCTGGAACCACCTCACTGCCCTATCTCCCATGCTATTTAACAAAATAACTTCTTTTCATGTGTTACTAGTTAATGTTAGCTTAATTTTGCTTATTATTACGCATGTTACTGTACTGGTAATATAAATAAATTTGACTCACACTGTGCTTTTCCCAAGCCAACGCCATATAAAGGGAGGAACAAGGAGGATAAGAATGCATGCAAGAACATGATTCAGGTTATGTTCTCTTTAACAATTTATTGACATGGAGCTGACACACAGTAAGCTGCGTGTATCTTAAATATGCAATTTATAAGTCTATGTATAAGCAAGCATATATATCCATGTAATATATGTTTATGTATATACTTATATATACACATACATATGTACACTCATGTATGTATGTATGTATGTATGTATGTATGCCATCCCTACTACTGGCACCTGAAAAATATATATTGCCTCCTAGCCATTCTTTGTAGTTTCCTCTCCCCAGTTCTTCCTAGTCCCCATAACTCTTGGCCTCACTAGGCAACTGCTAATATTCCTTCTTTCACCAGAGTTGAATTTGCAGTTTTAAGAATGTCATAGAATCACGTTATAATGTTGTACATATTCATTTTGTTTGGCTCCTTTCACTTAGCACTGACCCATGTTGCTGCATTAGCCACGGTTCCTTCGTTTTTCCCTGCAGAGTGCTTCTCTGTTGTGTGGGTCTACCAGTGTGTTGTTAATGGGTACTTGGATTTAGCTAATACAAATAAAACCACTACAAAAGCTACCTACATACAGCTTTGTATGGAGAACATATTTCTTCTTCCCCCCCTGTCGTGTACAAGTAGATCACTATAAAGCTGTCTTTGCAAGTTATTTTCTAGCAATGAAATTACAAAAATTACTCAGAGTTTGGGGTATTATAATATCCTATAACATAAATTTAAGCTTCCCAAAATCTGACTTAACTACATGCCATACATTGTATTACAACTATGGGGAGAGCTCTGATATTAGTGATTACTCTCCCATTTCTGCTTCGTGCTTTCCTTCAGCAAGGCAAGCCTCCTTGAGGACGTCCTCAGTCCTCTGTGTGTGCAGAGGTAACAGAACCTGCTGATCCTTAGAGTTCTGAGTTTTTAAAATGGCGAGCTTCATCTCATTACATTCAAAATATCGCTGTCCCTCTGACGACAGCTGTGGCTAGCCCTGCCAGGCACCCTGCAAGCACATTCCTTGAATCATTGGAGAACAAGCTGACTTTTTTTCTGACACAGTGTTAGCATCCTGTATAAACTCCACCCTCAGAGATACCTGGCAGCAGCCAGGTATGCTCCTCCCCATGGTTACCTGGCAACAGCCAGGTAGGCCTGGCCCTATAAAAGGGGCTGCTTGCCCCTCCTCTCTCTCTCACTCCCGCTTCTCCACCTAGCCTCCTGCCCCCCTTGCTCCCCCTCTTTCCCCATTCCCTTCCCCCCCCTCCATGTGGTCATGGCTGGCCCCTACTTCTCTACTCTCTCCTTCTCTCTGCCTTTCTCTGCCTCTGCTACCCTCCTAACTCCACTCCCCATGCCCTAAATAAACTATTCTATATTATACCAGTGTGTGTCTGGTCCCTCACAGGGAAGGGAAGCCTCTGCATGGGCCCTCCGAGGCACCCCCTCCCCCACACCTCTCCAGAACATATTCTTATAGCTCTTTCTCTTTTTATGATCACAACACACAGGAAGTCTTTTTCCTAGTGTTAAACAGTGGGAATCATGTTACGATTTTCTTCTTCTTCTGTCCTGCCATGGTGAGGATTAAACTTGCACAACTCATGCATGATAAACATGTACTATCGCACTGAGTTGCTCCCCCAGACGAGAAGCCTCCCAATACAGGTAGATACTCATCACTTCAGGAAAAGATACACAAGTACAGATTAGAAGCATCTTAAATAGATAGCACACTCTGATAAGAACAATATCTTGGGGCTTTTACTACCTGGAAAATGTTCTTGAAGGTTTCATGTTATGCAATTTGCATACTCATTAAATGTTTCTCTATGTTCTTGGAAACCTTTCCAGAAAAAGAGACTGAATCACACATTTCATATGTGTTCATAGTCAGCAGAAGCGTGTCTTTTTCTTGATGATTGTGTCTTCTGTACGTATGCATGCTTAGGCAGATAGCTGCAGGAGGAGGATGCTCAGACCCTCCCAACCCAAGCCCCCAGGGCACATGCTTTAGTCTCCCTGTTACTTAGAGTTAGAATACCCTGTTATTTCAAAACCACATTTCTCTGTTTTTGATTATCATATTATATTCTATGTCTTCATCTTTGTCAAAGTGCCTTCCTGTATCTCATCTGCTGCCTAAGAATCTACTGTTCTTTTTCCAGAGAAAATGCTTGAGTGCCATGTTTTCCTCAACTCTTTCATAGTTTCAGGTGTCCTGCTCTTTTTTTGTTTTGAGTTACTGAAACTACTGGTTCTCTCTTGGGGTGGGATGATGCATAGGATGTTTCTGTAGTATCTACTGTGTGGTAAAAAAATCTTGGGGAACAATTTAACTTGCAGAAATAAATTACCAGTGTAGGGAAGAAGAAAGGGCTAACCTATCTTGCTATTTCAGCCTCATGCACACGGAGCTGCGGAAGCATAGTGGATTAGTTTTGTGTTATGAGGGACAGAAAAGGGTAAAAGAAAATTTACATTAGAGTTTTTAATAAAATTTTGACCCTCCTCATTAGTTATCACTCACAATTTCTATAGTTTGGATCTGGAGCATGCCCTCAAAGGTCCATATGTCAGAGGCATGATTTCCAGCCTGGGAGATGATGGAAACTTTGTGAAGTAGAGCCTATCGGGAGGGAGTCTGCATGTGCCCTCAAGAATGATGGAATGCTGGCTTCTCCCACCGGCTTCTAGCCTACTACGATGTGAGCAATCTTCTCTTCCACACAGCATATATATATACATATATATATATATATAATATATATGTGTGTATGTATATATCTATATCTATATCTGTATATGTATATGTATATGTATATGTATATCATCTTAGGCCTACAGCAATATGGCCAAACAACCATGAATCAAAACTTCTAAAACTATAAACCCAAATAGCACAGCCCTGAGGTTTGGGGGGTTCAGTGATAGCAGTGATTTAACCATAGTTCATAAAAATTACCCTGAGGGCATATGTAAAATGCAGAATCCCGTGTATGTGGCCCACTTTCATTATCCCAAATATCCTGAAGTAAATCAAGCAAGGTCAGATATCTTATAATATCTAATAAGTACCCCAGATATTCTGCTACAGGCGACATGTACAGTCTATATTGTAAACACTTTTGTTTGTCACATCAAACCTAGAGCGAGATGAAGTGCAGGTAAATCATACTGACCAAAGCATTTAAAATATTCTTTCCCTCAGTTTAAAATTATTTCTACATTAGAAATGAATAATTGGTTCTTTGATTTCTTTTTAAATATTTAAATATTTAGTTATTTGAGACAGAGTCTGACTGTATAACATGGGCTGGCCTGGAACTTAATATTTAGGGTTCTTTAATACATATATATATTTTCACATGAATCTCCATGTGAGAAGCATGTGTGATTAAGGTGAGTCATTTTAACTGATTAAATATGGCTATCAAGAAAACCATAAGTGCTAGTGAATGAATGAATGAATGAATGAATGAATGAATGAATGGAATTTTATATGTTGCTGATAAAATACTGATGGCTTCAGCAGAGAGCTGATCCTGTGCCACAGCACTCCATACCCAAATACCACCTAGAGAGAGCTAACATCCCAGGAGTGCGGGACAAGCCTGTGAGTGAAGGTAAGACCACCATTGCTGCTCGGAGGGACTAGCCCAGAACTGTCAGGACACAGGAACTAAAGAACACCCTGGGACAGGATCCTTCTGGTTTCTGTCTGTAACCTGGAGCTGACCATGTGCCACAGGTCTCCATACCCAAATTCATCCTGGAGAGAACTGGTCTCCCAGGAGTACTGACACATGGGCTTGCAGGAGGGACAAGCCATAGTTGAGACAGTAAGATCACCTAACACCAGAGATAAGCAGATGGCAAGGCAAGGGCAAGAACATAAGCAACAGAAACCAAAGCTACTCGGCATCATCAGAACCCAGTTCTCCCACCATAGCAACACCAGGATATCCGAACACACCAGAAAAGCAAGACTCTGATTTAAAATCACTTCTCATGATGATGACAGAGGACTATAAGAAGGACATAAATAACACCCTTAAAGAAATACAAGAGAATGCAGTTAAACAGGTAGAAGTCCTTTAAGAGGAAACACAAAAATCCCTTAAAGAATTCCAGGAAAACACAACCAAACAAGTGAAGGAATTGAATAAAACCATCCAGGATCTAAAAGTGGAAATAGAAACAATAGAGAAATCACAAAGGAAGACAATAGACAAGTCATGGAAACAGAAACTAAATAGAGACACAGTGAAATTATCACAAGTTATGAATTAAATGGATCTAACATATTTATAGAACATTTCATCCTAAAGCAAAAGAATATCTTGTCTTTCAGCACCTCATGGTACCTTCTCAAAACTGACCATATAATTAGTCACAAACAGGTCTCAACAGATACAAGAAGACTGAAATAATCCCATGCAACCTATCAGATCATCAAGGACTAAGGCTGGTCTTAAATATCAACAAAAATAAGGGAAAGCTCACATACACATGGAAGCTGAACAATGCTCTACTCAATGATAACTTGGCCAAGAAAGAAATAAAGAAAAAAATTAAAGGCTTTTTAGAATTTAATGAAAATGAAGACACATCATAACAAAATTATGGGACATAATGAAAACAGTGCTAAGAGGAAAATTCATAGCTCTAAGTGCCTCCAAAAAGAAACTGGAAAGAGCTTACACTAGCAGCTTGACAGCACACCTGAAAGCTCTAGAACAAAAAGAAGCAAATACACCAAGAGGAATAGATGCTAAGAAATAAACTCAGGGCTGAAATCAAACAAATACAAACAAAAATCTATACAAAGAATAGGAGCTGGTTGTTTGAGAAAATCAACAAGATAGATAAACCCTTAGCCAGGCTGACCAGAGGGCACAGAGACAGTATCCAAATTAATAAAATCAGAAATGAAAAGGGAAACATAACAACGAAATATATCTTAAAATAATTATTCTGTTTGTTGAATATTAACAGTTAAAAATACTAAAATTATGTTCTACGAACAAGTAAACAAAAAAAGAGGATGAGCTTTGGTGACTAGCTTTAGGAATGTGAGCTAATGATTTTTTAGCTAGGCAGAAGAAATGGCAAAGAAGGGCAAGGCCTGCCAGAGCTATGTTTGACACTCTCAGGCTAACTAGAGTCATTTTAGTGTTTCCTAAGCAGTAGAACCCTGGCATAGTTATCTATTCTTTATTTCTTTCCAGGATCTGGTAACCGCTATTCAACTATATATTTAAGTGATTTCAATTTTTGACATTTTTAAATTTTTATTTGTGAATAAGCATGCATGCATATTGTGTGTGTGTGTGTGTGTGTGTGTGTGTGT
>JADRCC010565563.1:0-15277 GCA_019843855.1 Hylomyscus alleni
TCCTTCCTTCCTTCCTTCCTTCCTTCCTTCCTTCCTTCCTTCCTTCCTTCCTTCCTTCCTTCCTCCCTCCCTCCCTCCCTCCCTCCCTCCCTCCCTCCCTCCCTCCCTCCCTTCCTTCCTTCCTACAGTTCTAGCTATGTAAGACCAGGGTGGCCTAAAACTCAGAGATCCCTCTGCCTCCTGAGTGCTGAAATTAAAGGTGTGCACCTCCATGCTTGGAATACACGAGTTTCCTTCTTTCTGTAGTATATAAAACAGTATAAACACTGTGCTCCATTGTGTGGATTAGAACGCATCAGCGATTAGTTCTGAGCCGCCAACAATTCATCAGTCCCTCATTAAGGAAGGAAATAAAGCACTTCCTCTCGGAGTTGTCTAACCAAGAGAACGGTCATTCCACTTCATACTTCTGTGTCTTCAGGGCATCCTCTGTCTATTGCATGAGTCTGAATCTGTACCTGCCTCAAGGGCTGTCTTGTGAATCTGTCCCTGTGTCTGTCTGTTGTATGACTGTGTGTGGTTTTCTTCTGTGTGGTTGTTTGTCGGTTGTATGAGCTGTGTGTGTCTGTTGTATCATCTGTATATGTCCTTAACAAAGGACTCTGCTCTGTGTTTATTGAAATGCACTGAAAGCATCGCATGAAGAAAGAGTAGGAAACTTCCATGGGATTAAGTCACTGACTCCAGCAGATCCTGACTAATCTAGATAACAAGCATCATTGTTTATCACCAAGTTGCTTTTAACCTTTTTGTCGATTTTAGGAAGCTGTTTTTAACTTCTGTATTTGCTGCTCTCAGGAAATGATATACATGCACTACTCTGGGTCAGGGGCATGGAAGGTACATAACTAGCCCAGCTATACATTAGCTTATGTTGTAAAAGATGATTACATGGGAAATCCAAGACAAGTAAGGTTGGTTGTTAGATTGTTCTCGTAAAGGCAGGTAAACAATTTGTGTACAAAGTAGGCTAGCAGTCTTAAGTCTCAAGTGACTTCAAGATGGATTATTAACTCTAGGTGTGAGTAAAAGTTTGCCTCTTAGATAAGAAGAGAGATTTTCAGGATGTTGCATTGTTACACTCCATTATTTGGAAAGTATTTTCTGTATCCTGCTGGCTATGGAAGTTTATATCCTGCAAGAAGTTGTTTGAGATACTTGAAGAAGTGAGAAGTGATAGTTGGTGAATGAAAGGTCAAGTGAATATGGTGGCTCATTATAAAACTTCGTAGCCTCCTTGTTCAACTTTTGAAGTATTGGTTGTGTGATATGCACTCAGGTGCTGCTATGGAGAGAAAATGGCCCCTTTCTGTTGGCCATGCTAGCTGCAAGTGTCCTTTTTGATGGATATCATTGATATGCTGAGCACACGTCTTGGTTGTAAGGATTTTTTCCAGGATTCAGAAAGCTGTAATGGACCATAACCTTTTGGCTTTGTTCATTACTTTGGAGCTTTTTGGTTCAACCATGGAGCTGGTCATCATGGTTGTTGAACATAATCCTGTTTGCATTTCACAGTCAGGTGGAGAAATGGATCAGCGTTGCATAGACAGAGAGGAGAGTAGTTCAAAATTATGGTCTTTGGATTTTTCGTTTTTTGTTTGTATGTTTGTTTGAGTCAGGGTTTCTCTGTGCAGCCCTGGCTGTCCTGGAACTCACTCTGTAGACCAGGCTAGCCTTGAACTCAGAAATCCGCCTGCCTCTGCCTCCCAAGCGCTGGGATTAAAGGCGTGCGCCACCATGGATCTTTCAGCAGCACATTACTGAATGTTTCCGTCTGTCTCCGATGCAGGATGACTGGGATGGTCCAGGTCTACTGAGTCCTGTGCAGCTTCTCAGGCAGTTGTAAGAGGTGCTTAGATAACTGTTCTCATTTGGCTTGCTCGGCTTCCCATGGCCAGTCATGTCATTCCTTCCAGGTTCCATCTCCTTTGCAAAACTTGTTGGACCTCCACTTCCTGGTTCACTCTTGAGCAGTTACTAGATTAAATGTGTGTTGAAGTTTCCAGCTGTCTTTGTTACTTTATGACCCATTTTGAACTTGAATAAGAAAATCTCTTGAGTCTACGGCCATACCACCCTGAACGCGCCCGATCTCGTCTGATCTCGGAAGCTAAGCAGGGTCGGGCCTGGTTAGTACTTGGATGGGAGACCGCCTGGGAATACCAGGTGCTGTAGGCAAAAAAAAAAAAAAAAAAAGAAAATCTCTTGAATATGCATTTTGTCTAACATCATTTCAAGTAGTACAGAATAAATCTAAAACAGCAAGGAGTAAGTCATAGGAAAAGACTTAAAGCAAGAAATACACATTAAAATGATGCATAACAGAACCACATTTATTTAACAATGTGTTCCAGGAACAAAGGACAAATGTCAACAATTTTAAAAACTGAAATTACCTTTGCTTTTGATACTTTGTATGACTAGAGAAAGACTGTATCTGTTCTGTGATTGGCTTGTTTTGCTTAGTATAATGTCCTTGAGGTTCCTCTGTTGCTTCCATGTTCTTTTAAAGGCAGGTAAACAGTTTGGGTACATAGTAGGTCTTTCCCCCACCCCCAAGCCCCTCCTTACACCCCCCCCCCCAATGTGCTGAACCTTCTCACATAAAACATTAATGAAGAAAATGCCCCACAGATTTGCCTACAGACAGTCTGATGGAGGCAATAATTTAGTTAAGGTTCCTTCCTTGTCAGGTCATCAGCAAACACTTACCCCTGAGCCATCTTGCTGGTACTTGAACTAGTGTTTTCAATAAATCAAAATTAGTGGTGTAGTTCAATAGTAATGTACTTTCTTAGTGTACGTGAAGCCTTGCTTTAATCTTTAGCACCATTAAAAAAGAAAATAGTTAAGATGATGTAGCTAGGTCTTATGGTTCATACCTATAATCTATCATTTTTGAGGCTGAGGCAAGACTGCAGTCAGTTTGAGGTTTAACCTGGGCTATGTACATAGTGAGATCCTGTCTCAAGAAACAAAACCTTAAATGAGTATACAAATTAAAATAAATTGGCTAGTTTGAACTTACTGGTATTCAGTACTTGGGTAATTTATCAGCTAAAGAAGTAAAAGTTGCATTATAGATATTCTAGGAAAGGAAGCTTCAAATTATTTATTGGGTGCCCCACCTGGCAAGACAATCTGAAGGATGAAATGCTTTAGAAAAAGATCTTCTATATGGTAACAACACTAACTTTTAAATTCAGAGAACTTAAAAGTGTTTTGTCTTTTCTACCATCTATGATTCTTAGAAAACCTAATCTAAACTAGTATGGTGTGTGTTGGAGGCTGGGGGTGGGGTGGGGTGGGGTTTCTATGTCTTGTTTTGCTCATATAACTGAGTAGTTACTGAAACTGATTTTATTTGCTTGATGGTAGGGCCCAAGTATTCTGACTAAGTTCACCCAGGATCCTAAGTGTCCCTGAGATTCATACTCATCACTTGGTTTCTTGGCGGTTTGGCACGTTTCTTTTTTCCTTTGTTTCTTTCCTTCTCTTCCCCTTTTCCTTCCTCCTTCCCTCTTTCCTTTTTCCTTTTTCCTTTTCTTTCTGGTTTCTGCGTAGAGGTAGTCCAGGATGGCCACTCTTTCTTACCTTCCTCTTAGCAGAGCTAAAACTTTACAAATGATGTGTTAATGAGATGCAGGTTACTCTCGCGCTCTCAGTTTAAATTACTAATAAATTTTCAATGTTTTTAAGTCCATTATTTACACAGAGGCAGGCTCTGGGATTTTAAAAATGCGTAAAACCTATTCTTGATAGTGAAGGATTTATTTACAGTGGCAGTGGAGTACAGTGAAAATTGTGATTTTTTTAAGTGTTACTGTGACAGTAGTGGGACTTGGGAATTGTGAAGGAATCAGGTCTTCGCCTTCTGGTGGACAGGAAGCTGAGAGGACAGGAGAGCTCCTGAAAAGAAGACATTGCATTAAAAGGCATGTGTCTAGTGATCTCCAGCCCATCCCACCTCAGTTTCTGGGATCTAATTGATCACTCTTCTCTCTGCTCTCCAGTGTGGTCTAAAACTAGTATCATCTCCTTTAGAGACTGCTCTATAGTGCCATCTAATCTGGACACACGGTTACTCTCTCAGTCTCCTATCTCTCTCTTGTTTCTGTATGGCTGCCAGCTTGGTCTTTTCAGAATGTAAATCACCCGACCTTCCCTTTGGCCCAACACTCTGGTTCCTGTTACCTCTGAGATAGTAGAAATTCATAACATTTTATATAGCTAGACAGAAATGTCCTTGTAATCTCTTGAAGCAACAATATGATTCTAATACTTGTATAAGAAAAGAATACTGGTTTAGACTTAGGGTGCAGGCTCTATGTGTTATATGTCTGGTGAACTATAGCCAGTTCCCATATTGCATGTAACTGACCCATGGAGTGTGCAGCTAAAGGCAGAGGCATTCGCTTTGTATTTGCTGCATTTCTCTTTCCTCTTTCTCACAAAACCCCACATGTGAATAAAAGTGGCACAAGAAATACCCCATCACAGTATTTGAAGTGAGAAGTGTGATCTTGTGTGTATATGTGTGTGTGTGTGTGTGTGTGTGTGTGTGTGTGTGTGTGTGTAGAGTGTTTTATCCTTTGTTTTGTTTTTCAGTTCTCTGTGTAGCCCTGGCTGTCTTGGAACTTAATCTGTAGACCAGGCTGGCCTCAAACTTAGGGATCAGTCTGTCTCTGCCTCCAAGTGTTGGAATCAAAGATGTGTTCCACCACTGCCCAGCCCTGATTTATTTATCTTTACTATCCCCACTGTACATTTTCAACTTTTAATGTGTAAACAGAACTTTTTACTTGTTCCTTTTGCAACTAGAGGGGGTCCCTTGCTATTCGAGAGGAAATGGTTGGAGTAGCCCCTTGGATACCAAAATCCATGGATTCCTTATGTAAAACAGCAAGTTAATTGGCATAACCTGTGAACATCTTCTTTATGCTCCAAACTATCTGTATTATACTTTAATTAATATAACAGAGATGCTATGTAAATAGTTGCTGCACTGTTTGTTGTATAATACTGTTTAGGAAAAATGACTATAAGTTTGTACATATTCACTGTAGAGGTGCCTGTCATGGGCCTGTTATGTAGTATGAGAGGGAGGTGTGTGGTAGACAATGCTCCAAGTGTTGGAAATTGACTGGGGATATGTGGAGTGACTGGGACCACAGTAGTGTGTGCTTGCCCTTCATTTATTGTATCAAGTGAGCATAGTACTCGATATGAAACAAATTTAGGTTTTATTGTTGATGATGTTGTTTTTTCCTAGTTTTAGTTTTTTCCCACTTAATATTTTGGATCAGAGCCCATACTTAATATTTTGTTGAGCCCATACATGTGAAGCCTGTGGACATGGGGGTAAGGTGTATGATCATTCAGTTGCACATTGCTTCTATAACAGTGTTTTTAAAACTGTATTTTATATATTTTATTTGATTTTGTATGTGTGGGTGTTTTGCCTGCATGTTATGTCTGCACCGCTTGGGCGCCTGATGCCTATGGAGGCCAGAAGATGGTGTCAGACCCTAGAGATAGAGTTAAAAGTGGGTGTGAACTGTTATGTGGGTGCTGGGAATTGGACCTGAATCCTCTGGAAGAGCACCCAGTGCTCTTAGTCACTGAGCCATCTCTCTTGCCCCTATTATAGTTTTTTAATAATTAAAAACTTAGTTTTTACTTTAAAATGTGAGCCCTGTGGAATAAAAACTAACTTATGGGAGAGTATACATAATTCCAATAATGAGATCACATATCTGTAAACCTGCTACTATTTAAGATTTATAGATAAAAGTATGTGTTTATAAATAAAAATATGTTTTAAAAGCTGGGCATGGTGGCAAACTCCATAAATCCTAGCACTCGAGAGGCAGGGGCAGGTGAATCAATGAGTTTGAGGCCAGCCTGTTCTGGAGTGGGTTCCAGGACAGCCAGGGCTACACCGAGAAACCTTGTCTCAAAAAAACAAAAAAACAAACAAAAAAATTAAATAAAATCACTCAGTGACACATTTCTAAGATTTAGCTATACAGAATACATGACCTTTTCTCTACAAATATCAACAATAAAAATGTTTTGTTGATATCAGTTTGCTTGGGATTAAAAGATCATATTCAAGCTGGTTAGATAAGTGACTATAATATGAAATCATTGCTTTTAGAATAATCATGGGCCAGACTGGGAAGAAATCTGAGAAGGGACCGGTTTGTTGGCGGAAGCGTGTAAAATCAGAGTACATGAGACTGAGACAGCTCAAGAGGTTCAGAAGAGCTGACGAAGTAAAGGTAATTTCATAAATATATATATATATATATATAATTGAAACTAATTCCCTCCACCCCCAAGTTAAATAGATTTACTTTGAAATGATACATTTTCAGTCAAGGTCATATTTACAGTAAAAATCGATTGAGACTTGAAAGCTATGGTCCTTGATCTGTCTTAGTTAAAATTACATCATGACTGTTTGGTGCTGTGCTGTGTGCCTCTAAGACCAGCACTTGGGAGGTAGAATCAGAAGGACCAGAAGTTCAGGACTGGACTGATGAGAGAGAGGCTCATCAGGCAAAAGTACTTGCTGCTAAACCTGATGACCTGATTTTGATCCACGGGACTTTCATGGTGGGAGGAGAGAACCAATTCCCACAAGTCCTCTGACATCCCTAGAAGCAAGTGCTGCAGCATGCAATGCACAGGCACATGAGTCAACAACGTCATAAAAAAGAAGCTCAAGATCATCCTGGGATACATGGACCCTTTCTCAAAAAATGAAAAATATATATCATGCTCATTAATGATAACAAATATTTAAATTAAGGATTATTCAGCCTGTTGGGAAATCAGTCTTTTTTCAGTATACCTTTGCAGTGCTTTTTTGACTCAGGACTGAAACACAAAGGCATTTGTTTTATGATTTTGTGTTTCCACAGTCATTGTGATTTCTGAAATACAAAGTTAAACAAAGAGAAGAAGGAAATAATTTCCTGTTCCCCTTTCACTTACAAGGAAGTAGGAGCAATGTTTTTATATTTATAAAGTGTGGAAAACTGTAGTGGATTGTGTGAAATCTGTTTACGTGTGAGACATGGTCATGGTACTTTTGATGATTCACTAGATTTTAACCTGCTTTAAAGATACATATTGTAACAATGAACAATTTCTTGTTTGTTTTTAAAAGACTATGTTTAGTTCCAATCGTCAGAAAATTTTGGAAAGAACTGAAACCTTAAACCAAGAATGGAAGCAGCGGCGGATACAGCCTGTGCACATCATGACTTCTGTGAGCTCATTGCGCGGGACTAGGGAGGTTGGTTAACACAGTGTTGCAACAATTATCAACACATTTGCTTTCTGCTTATGGAATGTTTATTGCTTATTGAGAAGAATTCAGACTTCAGCATGTCTCTTTCGTTGCTACTTGTTTCAGTGTGTACCAGCCGCAGCCTTACCACACTACTACTAATTCTTTTAACAGCTTGGTGTGCTTTAGGATATGTTTTGCCTATTTAGGCATACTACACTTAAAAATAATTTTGAAATCAATCTCTAAAATGCTCAAACTTTTATTACTTAGAGGAAGACCTTCTAATTTACAGTTGCTTTCCTCCCTGTGTCCTAAATAAAAATTAGCCATGTTGTAAGAAATATTTGTTTTTATATTTATGATCTAAGAAAGCTTGTTATTATGCATTTGTTTAAAGACTGAGAATTTTAAAAAATTCATTGTTCTGAGATTGGTGTTTTCTACAGTTTCATTTTCTGAGTGAGGGAGATATTAATCACCATCAAATAATTTCTTATTTTCAAAGAAAAGCAAAAAAAAAAAATCCTATAGGGAAGGGAGAAATGTTGTAATTATCTCAAAAACATAAGTCCTATGGTAGAGTCTGTTATTAAGTATCTCATCAAAACATACTGCCAGCAAGATAGTAGGGAATGACAGAGATCTAAACAGAAGAGAGCTACTTATTAAGATTCTGGTTTGAACATTTCTGTTTAGGTGCCTTGTTTTATATAGAAAGATATGATAAAGGGTGTTGAGTGGAAACTGAAGAAAAAGCAAGTGATTTGGAATATAGATTTTACTATTGTAGATTATTCATGAATGAATAACATGGAGATCACCAATTTATTGAGCATTTTAATACATAACAGTATTATAATAAACAAGCCATAATTTGCTGTCATGAGGCTTTTGTGGAGGTTGTGTGACACACAGGCTTTAAAGGCTTCTGTGATGGTTCAGTGGCATTTTCACAGATAACACTCTATACATGATCCTAATGGTGACTTTGGTGATGTTCATGGTGGTATGGTCTTGGAAAAGTTCCTAGTTCTTTAGAGTTTTTAGGTGACAAATCTTTAAAGTCTGACTTATAATTTTACAAATTTATAAATTATAAGTTTACATGCTTTATATAATACCTTCTCCAATCAAGAGAGTAGAGATTGGAGGTAATAGCTTTCATTATTATTTGAAGGGTGAAAGGGGTACTTTTCTCTGCCTATGAACATTCTAAGACAGGGATTTCAGATAATTCTTTTGTAAGTTTTTTTTTGTTTAAGATTTATTTTTGAATGGGGTGTGGTAGCTCACATCTGAAGCAGGTGGATATTTGTGATTTCAAATTCAGGTTTATAATAGTGAGGCCCCCATCTTTTTAAAAATCCTTATTTTCTGTATATGAGTGTTTGTCTACATGTATGTGAATGGACTGTGTACATGCTTTGTGTCTCTAGAGATCAGAAGAACGTATTGGATTTCCTGTAACTGGAGTTATGGATAGTTATAAGCTACTTTGTAGGTGTTAGGAGCTGAACTCAGGTCCTCTTTAAGAGCAGCAAATACTTTTAATCACTAAGCCATCTCTCTTCCCATTCTTTTTAAAGTTTAGTCTGGTGCCTTTTTAAAATTTTGAGTATTTCATTCAGGAGTACCATCTTTACATGGTTTCCATTCCTCTGCCTCAGCTCCTCCCCATTCCCTTAAATTCAGGAGTTCTTTAATTATCCTCCCCCCCCCCCCGCCCCTCTCTCTCACACATACATCCTGCTGAGTCCATTTAAGTTGCTTGTAGATGTATAAGTTTTGAGTATTTTGTCTTAGTGATTTTGATAAAGAATAGAGTTCATATTTTATCCTTTGTGGAACATTTTAAGCATATAAATACTTTCTTGTTATTGAGATTCAGAAATAATCTTAGCAGTCTTGCCCACAGAATTTTAATTCAGAGTATATTTCTTTTTTTTTTTAGGGTTTTTATTTTTAATTCTGTGTATATGTGTCTGTGTGTGACTGTGCATGTAAGTACGGTACTTGGGTAGGCAACAAGAGGGTATCAGATCCCTTGGAGCTGAAGTTCTAGGCTGTTGTGAGCCACCTGGCATGGATCCTGGAACTGAGGTTAGGTCCTCTGTAAGAACCATAAAGATGCTTAATGACTGAGCCATCTCTTTAATTGCTTTCTTCCTTAAAAAAAAAAAAATTCTGACTTGAAGATAGTGATAATATGTTATGCATTCATTTTCTTTGGTCTTCAGTTAGTTACCTAACATCAAGATGTCATTGAGCAACACTAAAGGACACATACCTTATTGCTGTCATGGGGCTGTTTATCAGAATACAGTTTCCAAGTGTCTTAACAACTAGAAAAACTTGTCTTCTTTTTCTTTTTCTTTTTTTTTTTTCTAGGTTTAGTAAAGAAATTGGTATTACTCTTGATGTTCTTAGTGTATTTCTTGTATATTTGTCAAGTTTTTCCCCCACTAAAAACTACAAGATGTTTTTCCTTCAGTAATTTGTTGTTGCTTTGTTTTGAGATAGGATCTCACTATATAGCTCTAGCTGGCCTGGAACTCACTATTGTTGACCAGGCTGCCTTCAGACACAGAGATCCATCTGCTTCTGAGTTTTGAGTGCTGGGATTAAAAGTGCATGGCACCATGCTTACCCTGGATTATTTTTTATGTGTTTTTTTTTTTTTAATACTGTGAATGCCTTTCTCAGGTTATGCCTATGTGCTAGGTAAATGACATACGTAACTTAATAAAATAATTTGCCACAGAAATTTCTAGGAGAATAAGATGTATTTGTAAGCATCTGTGTTTTATGAAAAGAGACTTTTGGTAAGCAGTAAAGTGTAGAGTTTGCAATAGAAATAGCATTAGATGTATATAATGCTTTTTATATTTTTGACTTGTTGGTAATACATGAACCATTTGGACCACATGATCTAGCAGAGATCATCTAGATTCTTGGATGTCAACAAGTCAAAAATGGTTGCTACTCCCGCCTCACTTGGTCCAGCCTAATTATATTGGTTAGGGTTCTCTAGAGGAACAGAACTAAGAATGAATCAGTCTATTTGTCTATGTAAAGGGGCAGAGTTATTATAATAATTTATGGATTATGGTCCAGCTAATCCAACAACAACTATCTAGCAACAGAAGAGAAGATCCAAGAATCTAGATGATACTTTGAGGTGTCAGTGGCAGATAGGGATGCTGTTTGTACTGTTGGCAGGCCTCTGTAGGTGAGTCACAGAAGACACTTTGGATTTTGGAGCTAGGGTCTACTACTATCATCTGCAGAAAACCAACTATCCCCCCTCTGAGAGACACAGGTCTTGGCCTGCTTAGGCTTTAGTAGAAACTGAACATTTGACAATAGGCCACCATTGTAACAGGTATAGGCATTTGGACAACTTGGATAACTTGCTTGTGCCTTCAGGATCTGCTCAGGCCTGATCATATTTACACCACTTCTATTGGATAATGGATTGCTACTGTGCATGTCCTATTTCTTGGTATGGTTGGTAAGATAATACCCAGCTCATGATGGGCAGCTTGGGTCACATTGTAACTTGGTAGTGTAGCCGGCACAGCAGCCTAGACCTGTTAAAGAGTCTTTTCCTGTTCCAGGCCCCACTCAAAGCTAGCAGTTTTCTGAGTCACTTGGTATACAGGCTAGACTAACACATCTAAATGTCTCCAGAATTCATATAGGCTCACTAAACATTGTGCTTCTTTCTTGGTGGTGGATGCAATAACTTATCCTTCATCTTAGAAAGAATATCTCTTTATGTTCCATAAGAGTAGACTCCTAAGAATTTCACTGAGGTAGAAGGCCTTTGAATTTTGGCTGGATTTATTTCCCATCCTTTGATTCATATGTGTTACCAACAAATCAAAAGTGGTTGCTACTTCCTGTTCACTTGGTCCAGTCAGCATAATGTCACCAATATAGTGAACCAATGTGCTATTTTGCAAAAGAGACAGACGATCAAGATCCCTTAGAAGTAAGTTTTAACTCGGAGCTGGAGAGGTGGGATAGATCCCTCAGAGAAAACTGTACAGGTATACTCCTGGCCTTGCCATCTGAAAGCCGATTGCTTCTGGTGGGCCTTATGGACAGACAGGTACTGAGAAAAAGTTATTTGCTAGATCAGTAGCTGTATGCCATATACCAGGAAATGTGTTAATCTGCTCAAATAAGGACACTGGTACAGCAGCGCAATCAGTTACTACCTGATTTAGTTTTAGGTGGTCAAGTGTCATTCTCCATGCCTGTCTCTCTTCTGCACTGGCCAGATAGTAGACTTAAAGGGAAATGGTGGGAACCACCACTCCTATATCTTTTCAAGTCCTTGATGGTGGTATTAATTTCTGCAGTTCTTCCAGTGATGTGGTACTGTTTTTGATTAACTGTTCTCTCTGACAGAGGCAACTCTAAAAGACTTCCTTTACCCTTTCTAACCACAATAGCCCTCACTACATAGGTCAGGGAACCAGTGTAGGCATTCTGCCAGCTTCTAAGAATATCTATTTCAATTGTACATCTGAGAATGGGGAAATTACCAAAGGATGAGTTTGGGGGATGTACTGTACCTACTGTGAATCAGACTTCAACCAAAACTCCATTAACCACCTAACCTCCATAGGGCCCTACTTGGGGGTCTCTAGGAATCATTGTCAATTCATAACCAGTATCCAGTAGACCCTGGGAAGTCTGATTGTATCCTTTCCTCTGATGTACAGTTAACCTTGTAAAAAACTGTAGGGCCCTCTGGGAAAGGACTGGAGAATGGTTAACAGTAAAACTCTTAAGTATTTTATCAAGGTCTTTCTTCAGGGGAACCTGGCAATCCCCTCATCCAAGAGGTTCTGGTTTGACAAACTGGCTCAAGTCTAGAAGTTGGCTTATGGGCTGATTTCCTTTTGCCATGTTCCAATGTAGACTTTATTAGTTTGAGAATTTTTCTGTTTACATATATCAAACAAAAATGCAATAGGTTTCCTAAAACATTTCATGCCTGGACATACTATGATTGATTAGCCAGTAGCAAAGGTCTATACAAGTCATACCACCGTAAATTCTTGTGTTACCTTTTTCAAGTTGGCCAATGTGGACATTGTTTTGTCTGTACTGCCCAATACCATAACTACAGTCACATTGTCATTGGTGATTGAATGCTGCCACCTCAGGGCCCAATTAAACCCCTGAATTAATTCATTCAACAGAACAGCAGCGCTTCAGACCCTCAGGTCTGACACAAGGGAAGGGGTGACAACAAAGCTCTTCCATATGCTGGTGCCTCTCTCTCTCCATTTTTGGTCTTACAGGACTAGTGGAGGTCACATCTTCTGGGACTTCCCAGGAGGATTAGGTCTTACACAGCATACTCTTGAGAAGCTGAGGGTTCAAAGTTTTTAGCTTCAGTAAGATCCTCCTACATATCTCCATATCAAGTATAGGATCCTATTCTTTACCAGTAATGCCCTTAATTTTAATATCCTCTGAGGCTGGGACTTCAATTTTACTTGTAATTTAGTCAGTGTTATAACGGGGGCTCTTGTTTGATTTTCTGTAACTTGAGCTCTATGGCTGCTAGAGAGAAGATCTCTTCCAGGGCATACTTAGAGACCTTTATCAGTGGTTCTCAACCTTCCTAAAACTGCAGCTCTTTAATATACTTCCTCATGTTGTGATAAACTTCAACTATAAAATTATTTCATTGCCACTTTATAATTGTGCTGCTGTTATGAATTGTAATGTGAGTATCTGATATGTGACCCCCAGAGGAGTTACAACCCACAGGTTGAAAGCCAATGCTTTAGACTGTTTATGTATACCTAGAGTTGGTCAGTTTTATTGCTGAGCTCACTGCTGAGTTCACTATATTCTGAGATGCTAGAATTTGATTAATTTTATCATGAAGCTCATTCTTTTCCATTATCAATTTATCCAGTGATAAATTGACACTGGTTAACTAAGCAGTGGCATCCTTTTCCTTATTTTTTCACAAATTGTCCAAAGTTTTATATACAGAGTCACCAAAATCCATTGCCTCTCACAATTGGTGAATCAGGATAATCAAATGTATTTGTGTCCTTAGTTTATAAAATAGTTCACATCATGGGCTTTCATTATTCAGGACTCTCTGAGCTTCCAGGAAAGGCTTCAGTAACTAAGTGTTGACAAAATGAGATGCCTATTTCAGATAGATAAAGATTCATCCTTAAGATTTTGTTGCTCTAGAACCACTTCTGGTACCAAAATCTGTCAGAGTTCTCTAGAAGTGTCAGTTTTCTATTACTGGTAAAGAATAGGATGCTCCATCCATCCAGTCCTCCCTCTCTCCCTCCCTCCCTCCCTCCCTCCCTCCCTCCCTCCATCCATCCGGGAGATTTATTAGAATGTTTTACCAGGCTGTGGTCCAGCTATTCCAACAATGGCTGTCTACAAATGGAAAGTACAAGAATCTAGAGTTTGTTAAATAATTGAAGCCTGATCTTTTAGCTGGTCATTAGTGTACACCTGAATCCCGAGAGGTATGCTCTAATGCCACAGTGAAGGTCTCAAGATCCAGGGCAAGCAGACAAAGAGAACACGTTTCCTTCTTCCATGTCCTCCTTTAGATAGGCTTCCAGCAGAAGATGTCTAGATTAAAGGTAGATCTTCCCACTCAATAGATCTGGACAAGATGTATCTATCTTCATACCCGATCAGGATTAGAAATGGGTCTTGGGGCTGGTGAGATGGCTCAGTGGGTAAGAACACTGACTGCTCTTCCGAAGGTCATGGTGGCTCACAACCACCCGTAATGAGATCTGACGCCCTCTTCTGGTGCGTCTGAAGACAGCTATAGTGTACTTGTAATAAATAAATAATAAGTAGAAATGGGTCTTCCCACTTGAAATGATTTAATGATGAAAAAAAAAAATCTCTCACAGGTGTGCCCAGCCATTTGGGTTTTAGTTAATTCTACATGTAGTCAAGTTGACAACTAAGACTAGCCATCACACTAATCCTCCTGAAAAGCTGCATATAATCTCATTACTTGGGAAGCCAAGGCAGGAGGATTGTTGTAAGATTGAAGCCAGTGTGGTCTCATAGAGAAATCCATGCCAGCCAGTGAGTATCCAAGAATATATGATTATACCACCCAGTACGGGGTATGATATAACTCCCATGCATTTTTTTGAAGTTGAGTTTAACTGCCCTCATGCTATGGATCATTCAGAGGTGGTAGGATGACTGTTAACTATTGTCCTTTGGGATACCCTGCCTAAAATGGGGAATATTTACCTCATAGAGTAGTGGTGAATTTTAAAGTCAACTTTGGTAAAGTCTCTAACGTGGTGCTTGGCACATAGTAGGGTGTGTTAATTTTTCTCCCTTCCCTTCAGGCCATTCACCTGCTCTCCCTCTACGATTTTCCATAATACAGTTTTTACTTGGAACCAGTCTTCTGCCAAGAGTCTCAGTTTGGTTGTGTACTCCTACAACTACTATTTTTGGCTTGGCTTCCTCTCCAGCCACACAGTCGCCTATTGTACCAGCTAGTTGATGTAAGTCTCCAACCTCAGAGGAACCTTGTTACTTAGCTGTAAGCTGTGTTTCTCTGACAATGTGCCGTCCTTGGTAACTTGTTTTTCTTTACCACTGTTGGTGAATTCTTTGTGATAATGTCTTGTGTGATCCTGAAATTGGAGCTGAGCTAGAATTAGAAGTTTAAGTTACTAAAGCAGGCCTTGTAGAGGTCTGACTGAGCAGGCAGATGCTCTGGAGACTCTGAGGTCAACAGCTTTGCACTGTTCTGAGCGATACGAGTATTTAAAGAGTTGAGGGTGAAACACGTTCAAAGAAAGTAAAGTTGCTAAGTAACTGGAAGTTTTGTGTAATTTTCTGTAAGTCAACACATAGCATTTCCTAACTTGTTTTACCTGCAAATGCTGTGGCATTTCAGTGTCATTCCATAAGTGGAAAGGTTAC
>JADRCC010565566.1:0-13759 GCA_019843855.1 Hylomyscus alleni
GGCTGTACTGATGTTCTACTACCACTTGGTCATTCCCCTCTTTCTCCTCAAGTCAAGGGTTTTTCCATATATGTACTTGTTATACTATTTCCCTTTCTGTAAACACTTGATTTCATTGTTGAATATGTACCACTACAATTACAGAATAAAATTTTTGCATCCTTTTTGAAATCTTCATGTGAGAGTATGTCTATGTGTGTACACCTATTAGATATGTGAATTGCGTGCCATAAGGACACCCTCAGGTGTAGGTTCTCAATTTCCACCGAGTTTGAGACAGGCTTTTACATTATGTGCCTCTATATATAGCCATCTAGCTGTACACTCAGGAGCTTCTGGGAGTCTCTTGTCTCAGCATTTTATGACTCTGTAGTAGTATGGGATTATAGTCATGTTCTACCACACTCAGCTTTATCTGGTTCATGGCATCCAACTTCAGTCTTCTTCATATGTGTGAAGTATTTTACACATGGAACCATCATTCTATTATATTATGCTCTTAAATAGTTCTTTAGATTACATCTTCCTTGGCTAGAAGATTTCCCCTGGTAATTGAATTACATTAAGAAAACAATATTTATTTTATTTCTGTTCTTGATAGAATCCAGTTAAAAGTAAAAATTCCACAGTATGAAGTCATCATCAGAAATTAACTGAACATTGATTTTCAAATAAGTATAGCTTCTTCAGTCCTCATCCTTTTGCCCTGATTCTTCTGGAAGAGTTACTACCTTTCTGACAATCTGCACATCCTACCTAGCTTAAATTCAATGGAATTCTATCTTATGTTAAAGTGCCAACTAAATATGAAAAATATATAAAAACAATGAAAATGCTAAATATCATTTTCCCATAACAAAATTTGTGATAACTATAGACCACAATATTCCAATTCTGAAAGAATTGCATGCATTCCCTACAACTAATACATCTGAATTCAATGTGAATATGTCTTCAATAGCTTAGTGTACACTATGAATTTTATGTAAAGCAAACACAAAACTACAATGAAGAGGCAACACTCTTTGGGAAATATTTCACTTTAGTAACAAGTGTCCATGGAAATAAGCTGTTTGGAAATTGTTGAGAACAATGTGTAAATCAAAATTTGCATGTGAAAGTATCCTAAGTATTGATGAAGTCAGTGGATACCTAATAGGGAGATAAATTTTCAAAGCAAAGGAGAAACACTGTCAAAGGTAAAGGAAAGAGATTTCTAATTAGAGAACATGGGATGATATAATAAGGTTATGATTTGGGTTTGGTTATTTTCTTATAAGAACCAGACAGTGTGGATCAGTGTAGCAATCTGAGATACTGAGAATGATATATATAAGTATAACATAGAAGCACATATATACTCTACCACACAAAAGGATAAAATCCTGAGAAAGGATAATTGAAAAGACTATATATGGAAGTAACTACACAAGATTAAGGTAAAACAGTAAGGGGTTAATAGATAATAAGGACCCAACAAGGATGAAATTAGCTGAAATACTCAACAAAGCAGAGAGAAAACCTATAGAGACCATATCCAGAGGTTAGGCATGCCCCCCCCCCGGTTGAGGTATACAGTCACCCACCCTTCTCAAAATTTTAACCCAGAATTGCTCCTGTCTAAAGGACACACAGGGACAAAGAGTGGAGCACAGACTTAAGGAAAGACCATTAAAGATTGCCTTACCTGGGAATCCATCCCATACTCAGCCACCAAACCCAGAAAATATTGTTGATGCCAAGAAGTGCTTGCTGACAGGAGCCTGATATGGATGTCTCATGAGAGGCTCTGCAAGATTCTGACAAATACAGAGGCAGATGCTTGGAACCAACCATCGGACTGAGCACAGGGACCCCAAATGGAGGAGTTAGGGGAAGGACTGAAGGAGCTGAAAGGGTTTGCAATCCCATAAGAACAACAATATAAAACAACCAGATACCCCAGAACTTCCAGGGACTAAACTACCAACCAAAGAATACACATAGAGAGACTCAGGGTTCTAGTTGCATATATAGCAGAGGATGGCCTTATCTGGCATCAGTGGGAGGAGAGGCCCTTGGTCCTGTGAAGGTTTGATGTCCCAATGTAGGAGAATGCCAGGACAATGAAGTGAGATTGGGTGGGTGGGTGGGTGGGGGAGCACCCTCTAGAAGCAGGAGGAGGGCCTGGGGGGGGTAAGGGACTTTCAGAGGACAAACCAGGAAGGAGGATAACATTTGAAATGTAAATAAATGAAACAACCAATAAAAAAAATTAAAAAGGGAAATTCTCTTTTAAAAACATAAAGCTATATGAAACTTTACTAAGGTCCACTAAGGAAGTTTAAAGTAAATATAAATATCTCCCAAGCTCCTGAATAAGCAAGTTATTAGTTATCTATTGAGTACACTTACAAAGCACTAAGATATTTTCTCAGTAAGTAACAAAACAGATGATAAACTAAAATCATTCCAAAATCCATGTGAAAATGAAATAAAATTTAATAAAACAGAATAGTTGATCAAAATTCATAACACATTTAAAATATAATAAAATTGTATCACAAGTAAATATGAGTAGAAATTCTTAGAAATAAATTATATTTGTAAACATTTGAGGCAAATAAATAATTTCTTAATGAGCACCTGTTAGGTGTACTTTTGAAGGTATAGATCCATATTTGAAAAACCCATTGAATGCAATTGACTCTTCAGATAAGACCCAGCTAAAAAAAGGAAACATTGAACAAGATATCAGAGGGAAAGAGTACACAATCTGAAGGGCAATGGGATCAGGTAGTATGGCAAATACTGTAGAAGACTCAGGCACAGCCCCTGGTGACAGGCAAGCCATATTCTCAAAGGGGAGAAGTTTATATTAAGAAAAATGTGATGGTCTTCTGGTTTCCATCTGCACCCAGGAGCTAACCCAGGAGCCCACAGTTTTCCAGACCCCAATTTTGCCTGATGATAACCCAAGAGTGGTGAAACACCTAAGCTCATAGTTGAGACCAGCACTATTACCCCAATACCTGGCCCAAGTTGTACCCACCCATGGGCTCAGGAATCTCAGTGCAGCCTGGAACATGATTCTTCCAGTTTCCATCTGCAACCAGGAGCTGACTCTGTGCCACAGCTCTCTGCACCCCAATACTGCCCAGTGACAACTTCTCCCCCAGGTATGCTAATACACCTAAACTCATAAGAGTGCTGACACACCTAAGATCACACGCTCACAGGAATGACAAGCTCCAGTCAGAGACAGCAAGACCAGTTCACACCAGACATAACCAGATGGTGAAAATCAAGCACAAGAACATGAGCAACAGGAACCAAGGGTACTTGCCATCATCAGAACCCAGTACTCTCACCACAGCAAACTGTGGTGATAAAAAGACCTGGATACCCCAACACACCTGAAAAGCAAGATTCTGATCTAAAATCACTTCTCATGATGATGATAGAGGACTTTAAGAAAGACATACATAACTCCCTTTAAAAAATACAGGAGAACACAGGCAAACAGGTAGAAGCCTGTAAAGAGGAAACGCACAAATCTCTTAAAGAAATACAGGAAAACACAACCAAACAGGTAAATGAATTGAACAAAACCATCCAAGATCTAAATATTGGAATAGAAACAATAAAGAAATCACAAAGGGAGACAGCTAGGAAAGAGATAAGGAGTCATACATCCAAGCATCACCAACAGAATACAAGAGAATAACAGACATAGAAGATACCATAGAAAACAGTGTCACAATAGTAAAAAAAAAAATGATAAAAGTTCCTAATCCAAAACATCCAGGAAATCCAGGACACGATAAAAAGACGAAACCTAAGAATAATAGGTATCAAAAGAAGCAAAGATTCCCAACTCAAAGGGCCAGTAAAAATCTTCAACAAAATTACAGAAGAAAACTTCCCTAACCTAAAGAAAGAGATGTCCATAAACATACAAGAAGAACATACATATTGGACCATAAAAGAAATTCCTCCCATCATATAATAAAACAACAAATGCACAGAACAAAGAAAGGATATTAAAAGTGGTAAAGGAAAAAAGTCAAGTAACATATACATGCAGACCTATCAGAATTACACCAGCCTTCACAACATAGACACTAACAGCCAAAAGATCCTGGACAGATGTCAAACAGAACCTAAGAGAACAAAAATGCCACCCCAGCAAAACTCTCAATTACAATAGATGGAGAAGCAAAGATATTCCATAACAAACCAAATTTACACAATATCTTTCCACAAATCTAACCCTACAGAGGATAATCAGTGGAAAACTATAACACAAAGAGGGAAACTACACCTAAGAAAAAGCAAGAAATTAATTTTTTCTTTTATCCAACCCAAAAGAAGATAACCACAAAAACATAATTCCACCGCTAACAACAAAAATAACAGGAAGTAACAATTGCTAGTCATTATTTTTTAATACCAATTGGACTCAATTCCCCAATAAAAAGGCAAAGACTAACAGACTGGATACATAAACAGGGCCCATCATTTCGTTGCATACAGGAAACATACCTCAGAAACAAAGACAGTCACTACCTCAGAGTAAAAGGCTGGAAAAAATTAACAAGCAAATGATCCCAAAAAACAAACTGGAGTAGCCATTCTAATATTGAATAAAAACCAGCCTTCAACCAAAAGTAATCATAAAATATGAGGAAAGATACCTCATACTCATCAAAGGAAAAATCTACTGAGATGAATTCTCAATTGTGAACATCTATGCCCCAAATGCAAGCACAAAGCACATACTGAACCTCACACAATAATAGTGGGAGACTTCAACACCCCACTCTCACCAATGGACAGATCATGGAAACAGAATCTAAACAGAAACACAATGAAATTAACAGAAGCTATGAACCAAATGGATTTAACAGATATCTATAGAACATTTAACACTAAAACAAAATACATATATATATATATATATATATATTATAAATATATATTATATATATGTGTGTGTGTGTACATGTATATGCTTGTGTGTATATATACATGTATAAATACACACATGCATATACATGTATACATACACACACACACACATACCTTCTTCTCAGTATGTCATGGTACCTTCTTCAAAATTGACCATATAATCTGTCACAAAAGAAACCTCAACCAATACTAGAAGATTGAAATAATCCCATGTACCCTATCAGATCGCCACAGATCAAGGCTCCTCATCAATAGCAACAAAAAACAACAGAAAATCTACATATACATGGAAGCTATACCTTTTAATATAATAACATACCACAGAGAAACTGGCACTGTCCACACTAGCCAAGCAACAGATCATAATAGATATTGGAAACACATGCGGGAACTACACATGGGAACTACTGTCTCATCTCTTAGACAAATTAAGACTGTAAAGCAAACTTATAGAACAAGTAACCCTTGAATACATAGGGACACAAAGAACAGATATTTAGTAGATAAAGGATACAGATGACAAATAGGGTTAATTTGAAAGTTGTTAAAGACAACCAAATTGTTTGAAATATCTCTATAGATATATCTCGAGTTTGACCTACAAAATGGCCATGTAGACCCATACTAGAAATATCTACAAGACGCATGATTTTTTTTAGGTTTAAAGTGATCTGATTTTTGTTTTCTAAGTCTTTCTAAAATTATTTTGCATGTCACAATGATTCCTTATAGTAAAATTGCATGTCTATGTTTGTAAACCAAGTGGTATGGATGTAAACTAAAACCATTTGCAAAGTCAGGACTGGATCACAAGATGGCAAAATATTTGTGAGAATTTAGTAAGTGCATTGAGAAGGTAATTAAAATTTTGTTAGACATTACATTTTTAAGAAATCATTGGTGCATATAGTTTATAGACAACCCTTACAATACAACTGTACATAAGACTCTTTGCTCTTGTGTGTTATTAAATCTATAGTAAAATACATATTAAAATCTTCCAGTAAAGCCATAGGAATTTGATGTCACAGTTTCCTCATGTGTGTTTCTATTATATTTATACTTTAAAAACATTTCTATGAAAAAATTCTACCTTGAAATTTATAAAAAAAATTAGTCACCCAAACCAAGAAAGATAAGGTTTATTTTTAAATGTATTGTGAAATAATATATTAATATAGTAAAAGTATGTTAGTAGAAATATTTATTATAGTAGAAGACTTTGTTTATTTCTAAACTACAGAAGATTGGTATAAAGATACATTTTCAAAAGTACATTAATATGTGAAAAACTGTAATATGAAACATTTTAAATTACTGTATGAAAATGCTATTGTCAACTTTGAAAAATAATACAGATATATAATAAGTAAGTAACAATTATTATTTGTTCATATATCATAAGGAAAATATATATTCTTTTGTAAGGAAAGAATTATCTTGAGATGATAGCAAACTTTAATTCATTCACATGAAGTACATACAAAGCAATTTTGGTTCATTTGGATTTAACAACAATGATAACATGAGTTTATCCCTATTATAGATTAGTGAACTGATTATTAAGAGGTAGAAGTTTTCCAAAGTTTGCACAGCTAATGTTCACAAAAGTCTGGTTCATTACTTGCTTTCTTCTGATAACTGCAGTGCATACCTCCCAAGTAAAACTGTGTCCCTAACTGCTACAAACATACCAAGACCCAGTACCATTCTCTTTCATAATGTCTACCTGATGGCAACAAGGTTTACATTTCTGTTCTTTGTTACCTCATCTCAAGTAACAGTCTTCTTATAATCACATTCCTGTACAATTTATGATCACAGTTCCTATCAGAAATAGATATTCTGTCAAAGCAACTATACTACACAATTCTTTTTTTACATATTATTAGATATTTTCTTTATTTACATTTCAAATGTTCTCCCCTTTATTGGTTTCCTCTCTGGAAAAAAAACCCTATTCCTTCCCTCTTCCCCCTACTCACCAACCTACCCTCTCCTGCTTCTTGGCCCTGGAATTCCCCTATACTGGGACATAGAGCCTTCACAGGACCCAGGGCCTCTCCTCCCATTGAAGACTGACTAGGCCATCCTCTGCTACATATGCAGCTGGAGCCATGAGTCCCACCATGTGTACTCTTTGGTTGGTGGTTTAGTCCCTGGGAGTTCTAGAGTTACTGGTTAGTTCATATTGTTGTTCCTCCTATGGGGCTGCAAACCCACTCAGCTCTTTGGGTCCTTTCTCTAACCCAGCTTCAAATGAAGATTCTTTTTCCTAGATGAGAACTTGCCAGTCTGTTTCCAAGCAGCTTTCCTCCAAGTGTAGCTTTTCCTCAAAACTGGTAGCTTTATAGCATGTTACTCTGATTGGCACATAGCCCGGAAATGTAGTCCCAGGCTGTGGCTTCTTATCTTAGGAGCCACTTCACTCGAGGACACAGTAGGAGATCCAGGCTGCATTTGGATTTTTCATGGCCCAATTCTAAAGAGCAAATAGGCTGATTTCTTTCAGGGAGTGGGTCCTCTGAGTCCTTCCTGAGAAGTGGCTCTGCATCACTGCTCTGCTGAAACCTAATGATCTTCAGATGCCACGTTCCCTCAATGGAAGCATCTTTAATTGGAGAAAGTAGAAGAGATAACAACTGGGCCAAGTTTTCTCTAAGGATCTCAAGCTGCTTTCACAGACTGTATTTTAGTTCCCTGCGTCTCACACTGCGTACCATCCCCAAACTTATATAAGTCAACTTTTAAAAGAGTAGCAGATTATAAATAGCAGAATATAAATTGTTTTCTGCAAGAATTTCATAATAATATTTTAGAAGCTGGTAGTGTTATAGTCAATACCACAGATGGACAGCCCACCTTGAATCTCATGACAATCAGAGCTTGACTACAAAGACATGGATCGTTCCCAGTCCAACAGCATTAAATCCCATCACGGTCTTTGAGGTAGTTTCTTAGTCCTTCCAAGACTTCTGTACTCCCCCAACCCTCCTTTCTTGTACACTTTTCAGGAATGTGTCCTTCTTACTGACATTGTGCTACAAACCATACTGTAGACTCACATGACCACACTTCTTAGCACAGAATACACTGATCTGAGACATTCGGCTACTACCTTCTTATTTCATACAATATCCCATCCTGTCACCCATCAGAGAGAAGGTCACTGATTGTTTTCACCAAACTCTGTCTGCTGAGGCTGGATTAGTCTTCTCCTAAGCCCTGACCACTGGGTAGTATGGTGCACAGTGCTGTTTTTTTGGGTTATATTTAAGAATATAAGTTCCACAGAAAGTAAAACTCCAAAAGTTCCTGAAATTGAAATGCTGGGAAAACTACTAAAAAGAATACAAAGTTTATGTTGAATTTGTTCATAAATGTGTAAAATTACATATTGATAATGTCTAAACTGTTTAAAAGTTCAAAATTATCCACAGCTTCTAGTTGTATTTGTTGTTCAATGCTTACTCTTCCTGAAAAGTGTTTTCTTTTGAAATGTTCCCTTTGTCAATTATATATAGATTCACTAAAAGTATTCATCAGAATATACTGCCCCTTTAAGATTTGTCTAAGGAATTGGTAGACAAAAGAACAAGCTGACATTCTAGTAGCCATCCATCAAAAAGTGGTGTTTGAGAATTGATTCTAAACTCTATCCCGAGAATATACTTACATTGCCATGAAGACCACCTCTAGCATTTTTCTAGTTTCCTCACTCCTGTTTTTGTTTATTGTAGTTTTAATTTCCAATTCCAGGTCTTAATGTAGGGTTCAGTGCCTTAATTTCCACATAGAATGAATTTTTAGCTAATATGATATGCTTTAAAAAGCAAAATTTAACATAAAGTCTTCCAAGTGACTTTTCTATCCTCTTCCTTTTCTTTCCTTCACCCCATCTGTTTGAGAATCCACTTACTGATGGTATACATTTTAGTTCTCAAATAGGTACTGTGCTGTGCCAGCTCAATGATCATCATCAGTATTCAATTCAGAATTACTAGATTGAAGTAGAAGTTGTGATACAGTCAATGTGATTAAATATCATACTGAATTATCAATATTCAATAGATTCTTAATATTCTCAGGAATATTTTATTTCATTTGAAAGTATTTAAGAAAATTCAAACAGTATGACACAATTTTAGAGAGTATAAGGTAGTTACTTTTAAAATTCTGCTAACTTACTATCTACTCACTAAAGCAGCATATCAACTTATATGACCATGGTTCATTTAGTCAGAAATAAACAAAAGACTACAGACCTGACAACTTATTCATCAATAAGTAAAATTTAGTTGAATCACATTTGTGTTTTGCACTTAAAAATGCAACTCCATTGCAAATGTGATAAACATAAAAGTGTTCATGTTACTAAATATGGCTAGCACCCTTAGGAGAACTACCTACCCACATGTTTTTTAATTTATATGTAGAATCAGAGGCTATACTTAACTCTTAGAATACAGCAACAGTTATGGGGTTGAGCCATACAATTTTTCATTGTGAGAATATGTGGCATGTCTAAGATGAATATTCCTACTGAGAACTAGCAAGAAAGTGAAAATATTTATCCTTTAGCTGTAAGGAATCTAAAATACAGCCAACAACATGACCATGGAAGAGGTTTTCTTGTTCCAGAAATGAACAGCTCACTGCATACCTTAGTTAGAATTTTGACATATTAAGCAGAGCAGATACACTTTGCCTAATGATAAAAAAAAGAAAAGAAAAACACATGGACACACACAAGGGTATCAAATGCACATTATTTAAGCCACTAAGTATTTAATAATTAAGTAAACACAACAGTACTACTAATGCATTAGTAGTAAGCAGGCAAAGAAGAAAGGCACATTTTCTAGAAGCACAAAGACTAATCTCAGCACACATATTGTTCTAATAACTCATTGCATCTGCCTCAAAGAACTGCCAAGAGAACTAGATGAATGTATGTATACAAGCATATAGTTATGCAACAACAATTAATTAAAAGGAGAAATCATATGATATGTAAATAAAGAAAATATCTAATAAAAAAGGGGGCTATGAATTTGGAAGAGTGAGGAAAGTTATATGGGAAAATGTAGAGGAAGGAAGGAAGAAGTGTTAGATGATGTAATTATATTATCTCATTTTCTTTCCTGTCCATGTGTTCCACCCCTCTCCTTTTCTTTCTACAACTGAGCAATGGTGTCCCAGTTACAAGACAAAATGCTCCAGGAAATGACAGGTAATAAAAGGTAAGTGTATTTAAAGGCTCTGTAATGGAAAAGACATTTTAAGTTCTGTGCAAAGCCATCAAATTTTCAAAAACTAATGAAATCATAAGCATAAATTTTTACTTAACATCAGTACAGACTACATGTATTTCTTGCTATGTGAAACTAAAAATGGCAGCTATCCACAGCTCGCCATGAATATTGAGTTCATGACGGTTGTTGTCATAGAATAGTCTCCAGGCATTTCTCTTCTGATCCCAGCATTCATGCTAAGTCATGAATAAATAATGCACATGCATTTTCAAGCAGCCAACTAAAACAAGCTAGTTACAATCATCTTCAGTGAAATAAATTGCTCCATTAAGAATACTCACAGCTTCTTTAAGATATCTAAGAACTCCAGGAACATTTCTGGAGGTACTTTTCCTTCTTCAATATAAGGGCCACCACGAGCTTGCCTAAGATATGTAGATATGTTGTGTGGCTTCTCCAGTGAACATTTCTTTGTTACTACATTTACAGCAGATTTTCTGAACAAGAAAACAATAATAATATTTCACAATACATAAAAACATTACATAGAGTTTTACTCTATTCTCAACAGTAGAAATACATCATTTCAACATCAAATTAGCATTTGAAGAGCATTCTTTCTTAGTATTTCCATTTTTTCAGTCACTAATGCAGTTATATTTGTACTCCATTGTACCCTATGTTTGGAAATTAATGTATTTATTTTCACCATATGTAATTTGATTATATGCTATAACTTGCAAACATTTAAAATATTATATAATTCAAGGAAAAATTTCAAACTAACAACTATTCTTCCTTTTCCATACAATAGAATTATTTATCAGTGGTATTGCCACATAGAACAATTTTTTAATTGTTGTTTCCCAATTATAAACTATAAACATCTTAAAAGTAGTCATCACAGCCATATTCATTTTTCTTTTTTAAATTGATTTAAGTTTTATTGAATTATGATGAGAAAAGATATATAATTTCAATTTATCTGAATTTGTTAACATTTAAAAACATATTTTAAGTAAATAGAATTACATCACATTCTTCTTTCCCATTTGTACCCCAACTCCTCCCAGAGACCCCCCTTCAATATCTATAATACCTTCTTTGTCATATTCTTTAAAATTTATAAAATATTATAACAATAAAAATGAGTATTATAAAAGTTGTTTGATATAAGACAATCAATTGTAGATGCCTGTGTACAACAGTACTGAAAATACATACATTTTTCTCAATATAAATTTTAATAACTCCAAATATATTAACTGTATGATATTTTAAAATAATATATCACTACTAGTTTTGTTAAAAGAACATAAATAAAGTCCTTTTGTTTGTTTGTTTTCTGTTTTGTTTTTAATAGAGTTTAAAAACTTGGCTCTTACTATGGTGCAAGCACAAAATAAAACCAACTTTTAGACATTGGAGTTCGTTGTAATAAGGCTGTACTTCAATGACCCTCACATCACCAATGGATTTTACCTCCATCGTAGTTACGCTGAGAGTTGACAGTTCTACTGTGCCAAGGAATGAATTGTAGGCACGATTTTTGGATACAGATTTCCTGTTATGGTTAAAACTATTTGACTTGAGAATCTTTATTCTCAGCCCACAGAGACCAGGTTACATTCATTTAAGAAATGTTGTGTGTATTAAGATGGTCTATCCATAAAGTCATTCACCAACTGTTTCAATGAACAATGGTTCTGCATGGAGGGTGGCACAGACATTAGGTGAGGGTAAGAATCTGGTTCATTGGCTGTGGTGATTTTGAAAAGCATTCATCTCAGAAAAAGAGTAACTTATATAGCTATATTCTTCAACCTTTATACAATAGTTACAAAGATCAAGCAAAGCATAAGTCTCATTCTTTGTTGTTCTCTTACAAGCAGCCTCCCAAGTTAATTGTCTACGTTTCTTTTGGCTGTATAAATACTTTTGAAATATGTAAGATGTTCTGAAAACCATAGTATAGTGTAAAAACACCAAAGAAACAATCCTACTAAGAGAGAGGCTGAGATAGGAGAAGCTTGATTTCAAGACCATTATGTAGAAAGCAGCAAGACACTGTCAGGTACATATAAGCAGAAAGTGTATATGGATTGTATAATATTGTACTCATTTCTCCAATTACCAAATTAGAGAGACCACTGAATGACAGCCAACAAATTTCTAATTTCTCATATTTTTGGACTTCAATCAATTAGGATATGTTGGTAATATTAATTTTCACATTAAGATATTAAGAAAAAGTAATTGTTACTTCCTGTTGTTTTTGTTGTTAGAGGTGGAATTATGTTTGTGTGGATTTGTTGAAAGATTACTTTCTTGCTTCTTCTAGGGTGTAGTTTTGCTCCTTATGTTGGTGTTTTCCACCTACTATCCTTCGTAGGGCTGGATTTGTGGAAACATATTGTGTAAATTTGGTTTTCTCATGGAATATCTTGTTTTCTCCATCTATGGTAATTGAGAGTTTTTCTGGGTATAGCAGCCTGGGCTGGTATTTGTGTTCTATTAGGGTGTATATGACATCTGCCCAGGATCTTCTAGCTTTCATAGTCTCTGGTGAGAAGTCCGGTGAAATTCTGATAGGCTTGCCTTTATTGTTACTTTACCTTTTTCCCTTACTGCTTTTAAAATTCTTTGTTTAATGCATTTGGTGTTTTGATTATTATATGATGGGAGGAATTTCTTTTCTGGCCCAGTATATTTGGAGTTCTGTAGGCTTCTTATATGTTCATGGGCATCTCTTTCTTTAAGTTAGGGAAGTTCTCTTCTATAGTTTTGCTGAAGATATTTACTGGTCCATTACATTGGGAATCTTCACTCTCTTCTACACCTATTTTCCTTAGGATTGGTTTTTTCATTGTGTCCTAGATTTCATGGATGTTTTGGGTTAGGATCTTTTTGCTTTTTGCATTTTCTTTTTGTTGTGTTAATGTTTTCTATGATGTCTTCTGCCTCTGAGATTCTCTCTTCTATCTCTTGTATTCTGTTGATGATGCTTGCATCTATGACTCCTCATCTCTTTCTTAGGTTTTCTAACTCCAGGGTTGTCTCCCTTTGTGATTTCTTTATTGTTTCTACTTCCATTTTTGGATCCTGGATGGTTTTGTATATTTCCTTCAGCTGTTTGATTGTGTATTCCTGTAATTCTTTAAGAGATTTTTGTGTTTCCTCTTTAAGGGCTTCTAGCTTAATACCTGTTTTCTCCTGTATTTCTTTGAAGGAGTTATTTATGTCATTCCTAAAGTCCTGTACCATTGTGAAAAGTGATTTTATATCTGAATCTTGCTTTTCTGATGTGATGATGTGTCCAGGACTTGCTATGGTGGGAGAATTGGGTTCTGATGATGCTAAGTAACCTTGGATTCTCTTGCTTATGTTCTCACACTTGACTCCGGCCATTTGGTTATCTAGTGCTACCTGTCTTGGCTAAATCTGACTGGGGTCTGTCCTACCTGTGATCCTAGTTGTGTCAGAACTCTTCAGAGTCAAGCTGTCTCTGGGATTCTGGGATTCTGGGATCCTGTAATCCTGAACCTGTTAGAAAG
>JADRCC010565567.1:0-13689 GCA_019843855.1 Hylomyscus alleni
TGTGTGTGTGTGTGTGTGTGTGTGTGTGTGTGTGTGTGTGTTATAACCATAATTAAAGAAAAGGTCACGGTTGTGAATTTGAAAGGGAAATGACAGAGAATGAATTGGCTGATGGAGATGGAGGGCTGGAAATTATGTAAATAAGTTCTCGTGTATGACATTCTCAAAAACATTTTCTAAGTGCATAAAACAGGATTTATTTTATTTTATTTTTTTAGATTTGCAAAGTTTTATAGTCTTTGGTGCTAGAAGTCTGGGATTTTTCTCAATACCTCAAGAAAAAAAATCCCTGCCTATTGGGAGCCACTAACAATCTAACTGTAAGGTTTTTTTTTTTTTTTTAATCTACTTTGGACTTTTCTTTAAGCATAGAATGAGATAATATGTTACCATTTGTGTTTGTCTTCCTTCACTTAATACATTGTATCACTTACTTGCCTTGTTGCCTCGATTAAAAACTTCCTCAACAGAAATTTAGGAATGAAGGAAGGGAGGGAGGGAGGGAGGAAGGAAGGGTTTATTTGGCTCACTGTTCTGGAATGCAGTCCCAAATGTGGGGGAGTCCCTGAGGCAGCTGGTCACACTGTGTTTACCTTCAAGAAGCAGAGAGATGAACGCTGTGCTCAGTGGTAGTTGGAGATTTAAGTACAGGGAATGGCCCTGTCCACTTGTAGGGTGGGTCTTTCTGTGTCAATGGACTCAGTCAGGATGATCTCCCAGCCATCCTCCAAGGCTAACCTAATCTAAGCAGTCTCCCACAGGTGTGCCTGAGGGCATCTCTCCCTTCAGATCCTGTCAGGCTGGCAATTGATATTAACCTCCGAGTGTGTTCAAGCTTCCTTCATGCTGCGACATCCCAGGACTTCATTTCTTTTCACAGCTGGATGATTTTCCTCTGTGGGGCCTCATCAGAGTTTGCATTCACCCGTTGATGGATTTGGCCTGCTCACACAGGTACTTTATTTAAACAATTGGTGCTCCTAATGTAGTATTGGTGCTAGCAGCAAGATCCAGACAAAGAAGCAGAGGTCCGGGGAGATTAGGTAAGCCACCCAAGATCACACAACTAGTGACCACCAGTAGCAAGCTTTACCCTAGTAGATGGCTCTGGAGGCAATAGCGCTAACCATTGTGATTTCCATCCCCTCGGCCAAATCAAATGATATAGGCTAGCTCACCTGGCAAACTGTCCCAAAGGAGCACTCAGAGGACTTAGCAAAAAGAGGCCTTTCTGGGCAGCAGCTTGTTCATTTTGAGGCAGAATAACACTCTATAGTCCAGTCTATCCAAGAACACACTGTGTCACTCGGCATGGCTACAGAATCAGGCTCCAGGGTCACAATAATCCCCCTGCCTCTGCCTTCCAAGTTCTGGCTTGATGTGAGCCATCAAGTCCAGCTCTTAGCAGTGTTTAAAGGGACAGAGACAGGGGCTTTACGGCAGGGCTGAAGCCAGGGCTGGATGTCAGAACACATCCAGCACTGAGGTACAGGCTTCTTAGAACATGGGCATCTCCCAGGAAGGGAATATAACTTCAACCCAAGGCAGAGCTGCTCCCTCAGTAGAGGACGGTCTTGCAGCCTATGATGCACAGCTATCATCCCACTGTCCACACCTGAGGAGCCATCACTGGGCAGCAGAGAATGCAAGTACAGATAGAGTGAACACACGTGTGGGAGTCTGCCTACGTGTAAGTGCATGTGTTTGGAATAGTCCTTCCTAGGAGCCTCTCCTACAGTTGGGATTTTTTCCCCCTTACTTAAATCTCTGGCTAAAAAAAGAACGCATGCATGAAGTAAATGCAGACGCAGATTGGGGTATGCACATGTACATACAGGAAGCGCTACACATGTGTGAGAATACATACGTGAAGTGAGTGGAATTACAGATTGGGGTGAGTATACATGTGGCAGCCTACATATGTCTGAGAACACATGAATAAGGTGACTGGGGTGCGCACACTTGCATGTGAACTCTGAACACCAGGGTGACCGCAGTATGAACTCATAAGTGTGCATTTGCAGGTGAGGGGTGTGATGTGCCTGGACACACAGCCCTAGTTCTGCAGGGACATTTCCTCCTGGCCCCTCCCATGCCTGCCCTGGCCCTCTGTTCTCTACTCGACTACACCTTTGGGAGTTGAATGACCCTTTCACAGGGGTCGAATTTCAGATATCCTACATATCAGATATTTATAATACAATTCACCACAACCACAAAATTACAGTGACAAAGTGGCAAAACCAATAATCTTATGGTTGGGGGTCACCCCCTGAGGAACTGTGTTAAGGGTGACAGCGTCAGGAAGGCTGAGACCCACTCACTGCACTAAGGGGTGACGCCATTGTGTAACCTGTGAACAGCTTGTTTTATTTACATGTAGATTAATTATTTTGGTAATTAGCTAGTCATTATAAACCTCATTTAGTTTAAAAACAGACATGATTATATCACAGATGCAGAATTCAGATGGCACTGAACAGAGCAGAAAGGGGAAGAGGTTTCTGCCCCTGCCCCAGAAAACAGGAATCAGGAAGGGACAGGAGGACAGAAGCCAGAGCCAAGGGCTCTTCCTGCCTCAGTTTCCCAGGCGGTCAGCCTCCATCCCCCCTGTGGTGGAGGTGGAGTGGGTCAGGTGTAGATCTCCCCTGCTGGAGGTTCCAACTGCAGGCTGGCTCCTTCTCTGGAAGCATCAGTAGGGACATCGATATTGGTTGTCATTGCCCTGTGGACAGCAGGAGCTGCTTCTGTGGAGAGGAGACTCCCAACAGGAGCTCTGACCCCGGCTCGTGTGTGTGTGTGTGTGTGTGTGTGTGTGTGTGTGTGTGTGTGTGTGTATGTGTGTGTTGTGTGTGCACACACTCCTTCCTGTCCTGAACAATCTCTACCCCACTTCCCTGCCCAGGCTGCCTCTGTGCCTCCCAGCAGCCAAAGCTCCACAACTGTCTTCCCAGCTGAACTTTGGCCTCCTTCTGACCAAGAACCAGCTCACAGCTGTCTCAGGTCCCCACAACCCACCCTGGCCTGGTGCGATGTAATATCAGTCAACAACGGGTGTTAAAAAAAATTGCAGATAAATGGGCTAGAGGGATGGCTCAGCAGTTAGAAGCACTGACTGCTCTTCCAGAGATCCTGAGTTTAATTCCCAGCAACCACGTGGTGGCCCACAACCATCTGAATGAGATCCGATGCCCCCTTCTGGTGTGTCTGAAGACAGCTACAGTATACTCAGATACATAAAATAAATAATTGTATTAATAAAAAAAATGCCGGCAGTGGTGGCATATACTTTAAAAAAAAAAATAGATAGGTAAAGGAAGAAGAAAGCCATGTGAACAGCAATGTTTGGCCCAAACAGCATGTCACCTGCAGATCAGATGAGTCAGCTTGCCCCTTGCCCAGAGGCAGGAGGGAAAAGCCTCCACCCCAGACAATTTGAGTCTTATCACCTTGGAGCCTGACCAGGCACCTGCAGGTAAACTTCACCTACCGCCACAAGAAGAGATGGCGCAAAGCTGGGCTGGGCTAGCCTGCAGGCCACCGACGGGGTTCCGGACTCTCCATCTCCTTGCCTTCCCCCTCGGCACTCAGCCAGGTTCCAAGAGTCAGTCTCAGGACTCCTGAATGTGTCAGGTTCAGAATTCAGAGTCCATGCCTTCAAGAGCAGCCCTGGGTAATGGATCCATCTAGGCTGGTGGGCTGGCATCCCCATTCCTTTGGGGATACACTCCAGGCTTGGTCTTTGCCTTCTCCTAGGCCCCAGTAGCCCACTGGCTTCTCACTTAGCTTGTTTCTGTTGGCTTCTTAGTACGCATGCACCTGACAGCCTGGGCCAGGTCACAGGGTACATACACCTTCCCCTCAAATCCTTTTGCTGGTCTCTTTCTGCGAGCACCCACAAAGAGCATGTGTAGAGGCTACATGTCAAACTTTACTCCAAAAGGGCCCCTGTCTTCTAAAACAGGGGCCTTGGGCAGGCTCAAAAGCAGCTACATGGAGCCTGGGAGAATTGGAGGAGTCATTGGGTGGGCTAGGCAGGGCGTGAGGCTGCAAGAACTGGGAGGTGCCAGGGCGGCCACCACAGAGGCCCTCAGACCAGAGCCACACCCACACCTCTCTCCCTTCTTCCGAAGTGCTTCCTAGATAACCTCTGCCCCTGACCCAGGGGAGCTAGAGGCTGTGCTACTTACTGGCTCTGGTCAGGAGCCTGAGAACCTTGGGGCTCTTCTCCCAGATCCTGCTTCTGGTCCATGCTGTGGAAGAGACCCTGGATGGAGGAGAGAAGCCTCAGCACCCTGCAGGACCCCTCTCTAGCTTTGCCTGGCAAGGCTGGCACCAAGAGCCTCAGCGGTGACCTTACCCCCTGGCTCTCTAAGAGTCTGAAGGGTCAGAGGCTATTCCATCCAGAAGACGAGATTAAGAGGAAGGACCTGGCTGAACCCCTCGGGCTGCCTTTCTCCCCTCTCAAGCTGAGCCATGGCAGCCCCAGGGCAGGAAAGAACAAGAAGCCGGAAGAGCATCATCTTCAAAGCCAATGGACTTAGTTTCAAATACTCTGTGACCGGAAGAGGGTCCTTCATCTCACTTCATCTCAGCTTTGGTGCTGAGATGGATGGGCAGCCCTGCATGTCCCCACAAACTTCTGAAATGTTCTGTAGCTTTCAATCAGGAAGAAAAGCAGCTGATTCCTCAGGGCAGAGGGGGGCAACGGGGCCCCAGGAAGATCAGGCAGGTGCCGCAGAAGCCAGCCCACTCAGGTGGGCAAAGCCAGCGAAACCCTGGCTCTCACCTTAGCCACTGCCACCCAGCCTAGGTGGTGCCTTGCCCTGTCCTACCTCTCCAGTGCTAGCCTGGCCCTGACCTGAGGCTCACCCACTGGCCCTTTTTCTGCATCCGGCCTTGGGGCAGCTGAGAACAGGGCTGGGTACTTGCCCTGCCTGGGATACCTTTGGCCTCAGGCAGGTGGAGTCCTGAGCCAGGCTTTTAAAGGAACCACACCACCAACAGGCTCTACTCCCTTAACCAATTCCTACAGCCTCCCAGCACCCAGGATGAAGCATGCAGGCCAGCCCTGGGGCAAGCAGGCTTGCTGCTTTCAACTGGAGGGGAACTAGAGGTCTCTTGGGTAATGCTGGGGGGAGGGGAAGCCAGAGGAGCAAGGACTGGAAGACAATAGTTGGAATTAAAGCCAACAAGGGCCAGGTGTTTATCCAAAGAAATGCTTAAGTATGCACTTCGAGAGAACGGGAGAAATGCTTACCCGAACAATATTTATGACACCCCCCCCCAAACTGGAAGCATCCCAGAAACACAGGATTTATAACAAGACCCTATAACACTGAGCAACAGCTACACAAAAGCCACACGACCACCTGATACATTCAAAGCACACAGCCTGATAGTGCTTTACCAGGAGGCCGCAGTTTTCTCACACTAAGGCGCAGTCAGCTGCATGGGACGGCTTTTTCGTGTCCTCGTCAGCACTGGTGTGGACAGATTTCCATCCACCAGTCAGGTGGGGGTGACATGGTGTTGCCCTGCGGATTTCATTTCTGTCCCCTTGATGTTCGATGCATTGGTCTTATTTGTGTTTCCTAGAGAACAGACCTGGGATGACAAGGTCAAAAGGAGCAGTTTGGGGTCAGCAAACGGTTTAGTGGCTGTAAGGCTTGCTGCCCAGCCTTGACTTGATGACTCGAGTTTGATTCCCAGAACCCACAGAGTGGGAGGAAGATCAGACTCCCATAGGGTGCGTGAATGCGCACACATACAGATACATATAAAAATAAATTAATTAAGTAAGTAAATAAATTAAGTAAATAATTTTTTTATTTTATTTATTTTGTTTTGTTTTGTTTTCTCGAGACAGGGTTTCTCTGTATAGTCCTGGCTGTCCTGGAACTCACTCTGTAGACCAGGCTGGCCTTGAACTCAGAAATCCGCCTGCCTCTGCCTCCCAAGTGCTGGGATTAAAGGTGTGTGCCACCACCTCCCGGCTAATAAATATTTTTTAAAAAAGAAGCAGCATGTTGGTACATCAGAGTCCCATGACTCCTATTAAAAAAAAATACCACAGGTTGGGTAGTTTTAAAGCCAAAAAAGCGTTTTCTCACACCTAGAGATAGAAGACAGAAATCCGAGACCAAGGTCTGCCAGCATTCTGTTTCCGTGAGGACCCCAGCCTGGTTTGTGCCCAGCCCCCTCCACACTCTCTTCACAAATAAACACAAAGATTCCTAGTGTCTCTCCTTCTCCTCTTTTTCTAATGTTTATTTATTTCAATTAGATATGTGTGTATGGGTATGTGCACATCACATGGGTGCCTTTGGAGGCCAGAAGAGGGTGTCAGATGCCCTGCAGCTGGACTTACAGGCAGTTCTGAGCCGCCCAAAGTGGGTTCTGGGAATGGAACTTCAGCATTCTGCAAGAGAAGCAAGTAGTCTTAGTCATTGAACCATTTTTCCAGTCTCCTCTTCTTTTGAGACAAGATCCCAGGTTAGCCTCCAACTCACTACATAGCTAAGAATAACCTTGACTGGAATCACAGACCTATGCCACCATGCCAGATTTATGTGGTGCTTGGGATTAAACCCAGGACTTTATAAAAGCTAGGCAATTGCTCTACCAACTGAGCTAGGTCCCCAGCCCTTTTTGGATTTGTGTGTGTGTGTGTGTGTGTGTGTGTGTTGTTTTTTTGTTGGTTTGTTTGCTTGCTTGTTTTGGAGACCTAGACTAGTTGGGGCCACACACGCGCGCACACACACACACACACACACACACACACGCACACGCACACACACACGCGCACACACACACACAGCTCTCCAGGCTAAACTCTGGTTCTTGGCAATCTTCTGCTTCAGTCTCCAGAGCGCTGAGATTACAGATGTGAGCCACCATGTAGGACCCATCTCCTTATAAGGACACTAATCCTGTCCAAACAGGGTCCCTATGGCCTTCATCAACCTGGACTACCTCCCAAACAGTAGCCATCTCCACACTCGTTTGCACCAGAGGGGAAAATTCAGCACGGGAAAGCGGGCAGAGTGAGTCCAGGTAGCAAATGATCTCAGAGAAATCTGGAAGTGACTAAGTGATGTGGAAAGGGAGGAGGCCGTGTACAGGCAGGTGGCTAGCTACTTTGGACTTCTGGGGCAAAATCTCAGGTGGCTGTAGGAATACTGTTTAAATATAAAGAACATATCCAAGGAGAAACAGGGCTGGATTGAATTTGATTGCTTGTTTATGAGACAGAGACTAGCTATCTACTCCAAGTTGGCCTTGAACTCTCCACCTTCCTGCCCCCAAACCCCCTAGTGCTGGGATTACTGGCACACACCACCATACCTGGCCTAGATTCTTATATACTAATTCATGTAGGCCACAAGTTGAGGGTATCTTGGGGTGTATGTGCACATGTGTTTTATGTGCTGGAGTTGTGTTAACACTGTCCATTGAAAGTGTGACCTTCCCGGGGGCCAGCCACACCATGATGCTGGTCTCTGGATGGAGCCATTGATAAAGTGTGTGCCATTGCTTGTGATGAGCACAGGCTATCATGAAGTGGTTCCTGTTTACAAGCTTAGCTGCTCAGAAGCTGAAACTAGGCATCGTCTGTCCCTAAAGCCACCCTAGAATGTTGTCTTTCAAGGGAATCCCAGTTACCTCATAGTCCCTCAGCCATCTCCTGCCACAGCAAGGACCCTGAAATCCAAGAACACTCCCTATAACCCATCGGAGAGTTATAAACCCTATAGCTAGACCCCAGAAGGGAGGCCCTTACACCGGACTTGAGCCCGGGTGGGAAGCAAAGATCCAGAGAATAGGATTCCTGGTGGTAGGGGGGCAGGCATGTATACTTCCTACTTAGATTCCAGGCCCCCATGAGATGGGGGAAGAAAGTCCAGGGCTGACCCCCAAAGGCTGGACCTGAACAAATGCATCCAGCAAAGGGGCAGCCTAACACACTGGGAAAGGGCCGCTTTGTATGCTCACCTCCACCTGAAGTCAGATGGCGCCTCTCCTCCATCCAGTTCAGAAAAGGAAAGTTTATGTGACCTGACCATGAAGGCTGAGTGAGGGTCAGAGAAAGGCTGGCCGGTGTGTGGGCTTTCACGAGCACCCGCCCCCTCTTCCAGCATTGTTGTAGCCTGCAGATGGGAAGCCGGAACTCAGGACAGGTCTGTGCAGGGTCTGGCTGCTTGGGATGTCTGGAATCTAGCCATCATGCCTCCCCAGCCAAATATCCAGAAGCTTCTTCCCAAACAGGGAAACAGGCAGAATGGGCACCTGTGTAACACCCTTCCCTCCCTTTGCAGGCCAGGTCGGCTCAGGTGAGGTGACCTCCCCACACCAGAGTCCAAAGCCAGTTGCTACTCAAGAGTAAACATGCCAAGCCAGGCCAATAGGAATCTAGATGGAATCTTCAGGAGTCTCTGACGAGACTCAAGTGTGGAGTAAATTGTAGAGGCTGGTAAACAACTCTCACCAAATTAAAACAAAACCTTTCCAGAAAGAAAATAAAGAACAGGTGGGTCCACCTGATAATGGAGGAAGATGCATCTGCCGACATCACTAAATACTTGTCTGAAACTGCTCAAGCTTCATGTTTACATGAGCCACTGGCAGGGAATAGAGCACGGAGAGGGGCGGGGGAGAGGGGGAGAGAGGGTAAGGGAGGGGAGAGGGAGAGAGAGAGGGAGAGAGAGGTGGGAAGTGGTGGATGGGGAGAAAGGTGAGATGGACAGAGAGAGGAGAAAGAAATAAAGAAGAGAGAGAAGAGAAGAAAAAAAAGAAGCAGAAGGGGAGAGAAAAGAGAGGCAGAGAACACAAGAGATCATGTTTCCAGAGGCCTAATTTTATAGCCACCCAATACCATGGCAACCAGCCCATCCCCCATAACAATGACACTGACCCATTAATGAGGGTGGAACCTTCATGACCTAATCATTTAATTACCTCTCCTGACAATCCTAGTGGCAATTGAACGCCAGCCTTGGAGGGTCTGTTCACTCTGACAGGTTTCCTCACAGCATCCTAGAAGAGCCTCCCAGGCTTCATCACCACTGTCCAAGTCCTCCTACAGCTGTCCATGTGGGGCAGGTAGAAGCTGGAGTCTTTCCTGATTTGGGGAACAGATTAGGAACGACTCCACGGGAGCTGGAGAGAAAGGGCAAATGCTCTGAGGTCATCCAGCAGTCTCAGAGCCCTTGCACCCCTGTCCAGGGTCCTGATTGGCAAGTGGCCCATGGTAGCTCTCAAGGGTCTTTGTCCTTTTGTCTAGGCCCTGGGAGCATCTCCCTGCAGCAGGAAGGAGGTGGGCATTTCCAGGACTGTGTCCTTGGATCCCTCTCCTCTGAAGTTGTTGAATGTGGTCTCTCCCAAAATGTGCACCTCATGAATCTTGGAACCTAAAAATGCAACTTGGTAAAAGGGTCTTTAGATGCGATTAAACTACAGATCTCAAGCTGCAGTCATCTTAGATGTTCTCAGAGGGTTCTGAATCTGGTGACAGGTGTGCCTGTCAGACTGTCAGGGGAGTATGGACCTATTGATACAGATGAGTTCAGGGTGTCAGATTTGGTGGCAAGCACCTTTACCCACCGAGCCATTGTTCTGGCCCCCGTTGTTTGAGGCAGGATCTTGCTATATTGCCCTGGCTGGCCTTGAATTTATAGCAAATGCTGGGATTACAGATGTGAGACACCTTGGAAGGTTACCACTGTTTAAACCAGCTTGTGTTGGACTTACTTCTTACTGCAATGCTTACTGCCCAACATGTTACTCGGCAAAGCCTGGTTGGTTTTCAGACTGTTCTTAGGTTTTGAAACCATTTTAAACTCAGAATCATTCTCTGTTCGTCTCTCTACCAATGCCTTATTTATCTGAATCTTCTCTGGGAATGAGTCTTTACCCGGGAGGACAATCCGTTACAAGAACTCTGAAGGAAACAGGCATTTCTGTGTTTCAGATAGTTTTTGGTAGTAGCTGACATCTATCCAGAAACCCAGAGAAGACCTTCTAACATTGTCAACAGGAGCCATCTCCAGGGAATGGAACTTGGGGGAGAAGGTCTCCTCTCTGGGTTATATGTCATGTATCATTTGAATTTTTAGCATAGAGTGCATTTGTTATTAAAAATCCTCTGGATTAAAAGTAATACAGAAAAGAGTCCCCTGGGTGCTTATTCTATGGGTAGTTTATCTGATAGACAAAGAAATGGCTCCAAGCCAGCTATGGTGGCAAACTGTAAATTCAACACTGGGGAGGATTAAACAGAAGCATTGGTGCTGTTCAAGACCAGCCTGGTCTAAATAAGCTTCAGGCTGGCCAGGGCTACTTAGTAATACTTTACCTTAAAAAATAAAAGAAAAAAGAAAAAGAAGCTGGGTGTGGTGGCACACACCTCCAATTCCAGCTCCTGAGACACAAAGACTGGAGGCTCAAGAGTTCAAGGCCATCCTAGGCTACAGAGCAAGTTTGAAGCCAACCTGGGCTGCTTGAGACCATTTCAACAACAACAAAGAATGATGATAAAAACAAAGAGAAGAAAAAAATGAAGAAAGAAAGAAAAATGAGAGACAGATAGAATTAAAAAGTAACAGTGTATCTTTAAAATTTGAGCATCAAAATTTTCAAGAATTCCTTAAATGACCTGATAGTCGCTGGTCCAAAAGAACAAAAGAATGAATGCTCCCTGCCACAGGGAAACCTAAGGCTGGATTGTAGCTCAGTGGTAGACCATTTGCCTAGTGTGGCAAGGCCTTGGGTTCACAAACTAGCATTTTAAAACACCAAAAACAAAACAAAAATTGTTAGCTAAAGCTTTAAGGACTAGCAATTGCCACCAAAACTGTGGCGACACCTGGGGGTCAAGAGAGGAGCTGCAGCTTGCCTTCCCAAGTCCCGCCCCTCCCTCATCCCTCAAATCCCACTCTGGGCAGAAGACACTACTGAATGCCAGTGTAGTCCTCCCTAGATCCAACTTCTGCTCACACCCCTGCAGGGGCTGGGATGACCATTCTGGAGCCCTCCAGAGGGGTTCCCAGTGTCTGAGTCCACAGCTCAAGACGTCAGGGCTCTGAGTACCTGCTCTGTTGCAGTGGTGCCAGTATCCATTCTGGCCTTGGGTTTAGGTTCAGGGTCCTTCTCAGCTTAGCCCAGGGTGTTTTATGCGGGCTGATTCTGACATCCCACAGGGATGGCAGAGCTTTGTTCCCTGCACACATAGGCCTGGAGACACTCTTAACTCAGAGCTGGAGGCTTCAGTCTTCACTGCTACTGAGTCTGGGCTTAGGCTGGGCTGGGCTGAGCAAGGTTGGGTTGGGCTGGCTTGGATGCTATATTACCCGGTCCTCCACTCTTCTCCCCTACTGACAGACTTATTCCTCACGAGCATCCAGAACCCTCTGTACTCCCGTAACTTCCTCATCCCACATACCTGCTTAAATCTGGGGACAACTGCTACAAGTCTACAGAACAACGGAGTCCCTCGTTGCTTCTGAGTCTCACACTGGCCACAGGTCCCAAGCTTGTGCTGGGCCCAGAGATGGAGAGGCCATCCTAGGTCCAGGTCCTAGGTAGCCTCACAGAGCAGACAGACAGACAGACAGACATTCAGACAAGAGCATAGCGAGTGGCCGCCATGGTCTGCACAGTAGCACATGTACAATGATCAGCACTGGCTGAATTGCATCAGTCCTTGTCCCCAGCAAGTGATGTTCCCAGGAGGGCTCAGACACTTTCATGAGCTATTGCATTCCTCAATGGTGTCTACTGGAGGAGCAAACCATTCGTCCCCAGTTCTCAGGCTTCACAAAGCGCTTAAAATCATCTTGCATTGCAGAGATACTGTGTTCCCATTTGCCCGTCAACCAGGTTTGGATCCCCGGCCACTAGAACACTGTAAAGCATAGAATAAATGTCTGGATTCAGTATCTCTCAGTGGAAGGTGGCAGCTGATGTCAGTTCCTGCTCCTCATACCCTCCCCAATCCAGTCAAGTGGCCTCCAACTGGTAGAGACATTGCCTCTGTCCCAGTCCCGACATTGTTCTTTCTGTCTAGCCCCATGAAGGCCTCGATGGGTGTCTCCTAGTCTCTCGCGCCCTTTTCACCCAACCTCAAGAGCCCGTTCCTCAGTGAAGCCCAGTCACATCCCTCTGGGGTCCATGAGCTACTTCTATCACCGCCCCAACAATTTGGTTGCAGTTATTTGCTGATACAACTATGCTCCGCCTCCCTCTCCAGCTCATTCTTCCTCGACCCTTAAAGAGACTGTCTTTAGAGATGGCCAGGAACAGTTTTTCCCTGAATCCTGAGGATTCCCATAGACAGTGAGACTAACCACAAGATCAAAGCTTAAGATGTTCGTAATGGACAGATGTTCACAGCGGGATGGTGAAGAAATGAGGGAGTGAATGAATGAATGAGCCTGTTATTGAATGGGGGTAAAGTAGCATACACGTGTATGAATGAACAAGAAGTTGCTGAGTGAATGAGTCATTGCTCAACAGAGGATGGAGGAGGAGCAAAGGAGGCTTCCCAGCCTTCTCCAGGAGCCCTGGCATCGGCAAGCCTGCCACCCGCAGCCCTAAGCCTGAACTGTGTGCCAACCATCCTGTGATGCCTCCTGCCCGAGCCAGCTCCCATCACTGCTGCTTAGCACACGCTCTCTGATGCGGGCCAGACCCTGAGCCGGGCAATGAATCAGACAAGCCCTTGCCCTGAGGCTCCCGGGATCGAGGGCAGACAGTCAGCCTAATAAATAAACTGAATGCCATGCTGGGCAGACATGTGCTCCAGCAGGGTGGTGAGCTCAGGGTTGGTCCAGAGCCTGCCTGCAGCAGGGCAGAGCTGTGCTGGTGCAGGGAGCTGGGAGCACTAGGGAGGGGGAGGGGAGAGAAGGGTACTGGGGCAGCTGGGAGCCAAGCCTAGCTGCTGCACACAGCAGACTGCTCTGGGGTTCTGGCATGGGATGCATGGGAGAGGATGCGTCATGGGGTAGGCAGCAGATGCTGGGTGCAGGAGTTGTGACTTGGACAGGGACCACAATGGTGAGCAGGACAGAATGGATACACAAGGATAGTAGCTGTGGTCCTATGTGTGGGAGGGAGATGGAGACTCCAAGGAAATGTTAGAGGAAGCAGTTCAAAGAGCTGCTAACCTCTGTCCTTGAAGAAGCCACCATCCTCCTTGTCCCGATGCTTACTGCTAGCTGTCCAAGTTACTTGGGGCTCCTAGGCTAGAGCAGTTGATTAGGGACACTTAGAGATAGGATGCTTCTAATGTAGTCTGACTTTGGGGAATCTCGGGTTCCTAGAGGAAACCAGAGACTTAAGAGTTTGACAAGAAACCTCCAGATTAGAGAGGGCGGTGCCAGGAAGCATGACAAACTGTAATCAAAGATGCCCATCTCCTGTCCCAAGGGTCTGTAGCACTGTGCTGAGCAGACCTGACTAGATATGACTGGACTAGGAATCCCAGATCAAAAAGGGTCCCCAAACAATACAGATGTGCTGACAAGGGTCAGGAGCTGAGCTGAAGGCTTCCCACCTGTGTGCTCATGGGATCTGTAGCTGCCCTACAGATGAGGGAGCAGAGGATGTGGGGGAGACTCGTCCAGCAAAAGTCACACAGCTGGGGAGGGGGAGAGGCTCCAACCCAGGCAGGCAGGCTTTTGGTTGTACCAG
>JADRCC010565572.1:0-12300 GCA_019843855.1 Hylomyscus alleni
ATACAACAAACCTTTGATATTTACCAATGCCTAATATTGTTTGTTTAAGACAAGGTCTTGATGTATTAACCAGGCAGGCCCCAAAGGGGAGATCCTCCTACCTCACCTTCATACATTCTAGAGTTATAGATGTCCAGCATCGCACCCCAATCCTACCACCATTTTAAAGTTGGGGAGCTAGGGATCTAGAGAGATTTTTGTAACACTCTTGCACAGGTTTTCTGTTGCTGCCACAACACAGTAACATAGACCAAGCAGCTCAGATAACAGAAATTAATATTCTTCCAATTCTAGAAGCTGGAAGCCAACATGAAAATGCCAGCTGGGTTAGTTTCACCTAGAAGTTCATGACTTTCAGATGGCTGTATGTCCTCTGGTCATCTTTCTTGGGCCTCTTCCTTCGTTTATAAGGTCATATCAACTAGGTCCCCACCTATACTCTATTTAGCCCTACTACCTTATTAAAGGCCTCTTTCCAAATACAGTTTAGAACAGAGCCTCAACATAAACTTCTGAAGATTCAGACCATCACAACTCCTGAAACTGTCCATCTAGTCTTGATGGGCCTGGGGTATGCACCTGGCTTCCTCCCATTTCTCGAAAGTCACCTATGGTTGTCTGTGGTGTTTCACACAGGGTCCCTAGAAAATGGCCTTGTGCAGTGACTCATGACAAAGACAGTGGGAGGAGATGTTAGCAAAGACAAGAAGGGAAGCCAAAGCTGTACAGATCCAGGGTAAAACTCAGGAAAACGGACTAAACCGACTAGCAAGGGGGGAAATACAGCTCATACCCAAACCCATTCTTCCAGAGCCAATGCCTGCCCACCCCTAATGATGCTGGTTTCCTGGTCACAGGAGCAAATTCCTCCAACCTCCCCTCCCATAGAGGAAGGACTAACCGCCCCCCCCCACACACACACACGCACGCGCACACACACACTTCTAGAAGTCATCTGGTGAGAGGGGTACAACTCAGTCACCTGCATTTTATAAATTATAAGATAACATAAATGAATTGTTTTCTCTCATCATTGTATCTTGCAGCCCAAAAATTTCAAAAACCTCTGTGGAGTGTTATAGAGGTTATAAATGCAATTAATAAAGATTTTCTGATTAGTCAGAATGCGTCAGATCTAAGAAGCGAGACATGAGTCTGTCTTTCTTGTAGATAATGCAGCTAAGTAGCTTGTATTTATAAAGGAAAAGCTTTCAACTATATTGGATTTTCTTTGTTTTTTTTTTTTTTTTTTTTAAGAACAATAATTTACAGTGGCTGCTAGCAGAGAATTGTTAGGTACATTTTTCAAATGGGTATTTGTATTCTGAAAATCCTAATTGGAACCCTTGCATTGTTGCTGTTTATATACGTGTTTGTTTGGGTACTGAAGGAAGAGCTGAGAGTCCTTTGTGCATAAAGACATCTTTCATACAAAATTAAACTAGAGTATTGGAGATGTGGCTTTTTATAAAGCATTAAGATATGTTCAAGTACTTTTGGTTTTGAGGTATATGGGGTGTGTATGTGAAGGAGTGTGGTGTAAGTGTGTGTGTATGTGTGTGTGTACGCGCACAGGTGTGTGTGTGTGTATGCATGTGCAGGTGTGTGTGCATGTGCAGGTGTGTGTGTGCATGTTCAGGTGTGTGTTGCAGGTGTGTGTGAGTGTGCGTGTGTGCCTGTGCATAAGTGTGTGGGTATATCTATGCATGGAAGGGTTAGACAACAACTTAGTGTATCTTTCCTTCTTATGTACCATTTACTTTACTTTTTGAGAAGAGTCCATCACTGGGTCCTGGGGTTTGCCAGTGCGGCTAGGCTAAGACCAAACTTCAGGAACGTGTTGTTGCTGCCTCCCCAGCACTGGGGTCACAGACGGACGCCACCAGGCTTGGTCCATCTCTGACCCAGGTCCTCATGCTTGCAGAGGGAAGTGTTTGTTGACTGTTGTTTTCTCAGCCGCTTGAGTGATGTTTTAGAAGATATGAAAAAACCCAGCTCTTCCCCATTTTCTCTACAGCAACAGAACTGAAGTATCTTGGGAAGAGATAGCCTATGCCACCCTTTGCCTGCCCACTACTAGGTCACCTTGCTAGGCTGTGTGGGATGATCAAGCCTTTCCAGCTAGCACAGCTGAGGAGGTAAAAATTCTGCTTCAAAACCACATTCCCAGCCTCACCAGAGCAGAAACCACATTTGCTTTACAGGATAGGACTGACATATCGGTCTGGAAATGGTTCAAGGGAGAATATGTCTCCATTATCCTCCTGCATAAATATAGCACATACTGTGGTCTAACCCTCGAGTCAGTAGTCTCTTTTCAAAGGGTGCTGTACTTTATTTTAAAATGTTATTTGGTGTGTGTGTATGTATGTATTTATTTGTGAGTGTGTTTGATGTGTGTGTTAGAATGCATACCGTGGCACACATTTGGAGGTCAGAGGACAACTTTGTAGAGCCGGTTCTCATCTTTCATGTTTACACAGGTTCCAGGGATCAAAATCATGTTATTAGTCTTGTGTCTTGGCAAGCGCCTCACACACGGAGCCATCTTTGGCCTGGGGTGGGCACTTTTTATTTCTTTACTTTCTATTTTTCTTTTTTTCTTCTCTTTTCTTTTCTTTCTTACTTATTTTATGTACCGAGACTTACTGTGTATCCCTGTCTATCAAGACCAGGCTGGCCTGGAACTCACAGAACTTCAACTCTGTCTGCCTCTGCCATTGGTGGACTGGGATTAAAGGCTTATCTGACACACCTTACACCAAGCCACCTCTCTGGCCCATGATGGTTCTCTTTTGACACTAAGCAGAGATAATAATCATTTTTTAAGCAACGCCTTATGTGAAGAGCAAATGCCCCACATTTTAATCAACCACTGAATTTAAAACCACATATACTTTTCTCCCTAAAGTTCCCAAGTAAGGATATAAGACTTAGAATAAAGAGGAAAAGATAGCTGATAGTTTAGCCAGAATCCTCTGCTTATCTGGAATTTGTTCTGGTGTCCTTGTCCTGAAGCCCCTTAACTGATCCTATGAACACCCCGACTCTCCCTAAAATCCCCATCGGCGCCGTGTGACTGAACCACACCTGAGACAATCATGTGTCCTAACATGGTAGTATACATCTTTGGAAATACATGGAGACAAAGCCCTCATACAGACTGATCAAACATCCCGGTACCGGACTTAGCACAGGTGGGGGTCGAGCTGCAGGTTGCATGAGGGGCACATCGCGAGTGTGCACACACGCTCTCAGCTCAATATTAACATTTCCGACTCTCATCAAGCCACGTCTCCTGCTCCACCCTACCTCTTCAGACAGAAACGAAGAGTAAGCTGGGTGTAAAGACAGCCCATAAGAACTCCTAGGACCTCGGAAAAGGAATATTAAGAATAAATATTAAAGATACAACTGGTCAGCTCCTGTGTCTGGCCACACAGTTATTCCCAGCAGGGGTTCTTATAGTTAGATCACATTTATTTTTCTTGTTTACAAAGCTTGGTATTGATAAAGAATAATGAACAGCGGCCTACTCAGACCCTTTCATTGATGAATTAATAAGTGAGCTTGTAACTATGGGAAGTTGCTGAAGGAAAACAAAGAGGCAAGACCTAAAATCCTGTCCTAGAGTCTGGCCTGGGGCACCTCAGTGGAGATGCAGGCCCCGCCGATGCTAAAATTATGAGATCCATGTAGGGCAACTGCCCAATAAAAAACATAACAAGGGGTTAGAGAAATGACTCCGTGGGTAAGAGCGCTGGTTGCTCTCCCAGAGAACAGGGTTTGGTTCTCAGCGACCACACAGCAGCTCACAACAGTCTGTAACTCCAGTTCCAGGGGATCCGATGCGCCTTCTGCCTTCTGGCCTCCACAGGCACTGTGAAGAGGAAGTGTCCATGCATACCCTCAGGGACTCACACATACGCATAGAGTAAAAGTCATTTAAAAAAAAAAAAAGCAAGCTTGAAGCCAGCCAGGGATCCAGGAGGCCCTATCTCAAACAAATAGATAATTAAACAAAACTGACTATGAGGTGGCTATAATTTTCCAAATTCCAACTAGATTTTAAATGATCGACTAGTATTATTTTTCTATGTCCACGAGTGTGACTTGTGATTACACTTAACTCTTAGGAATAATCTCAGCACTCCACGTTAGGCCACACTGCCAGGACCTCTGCATTAGGCCACGCTTCAAGGACCTCCGCATTAAGCCACACTGCGAGGACCTCTGCATTAGACCACACTGCCAGGACCGCCATTCTTAAATGAAGGACTCCCTTGTTACATCTCTCCTCCCCAGAATATTTCTTCATAAAAGCAAACTTTCTTTTCTTTTTCTTTTTCTTTTTTTTTTTAAAGGGGCCCCTTCTGAAACATGTAAACACACTGAGGGCGGGAGAAAGCTCAGATTAACTTTCCATTTCCTGTTTTTCTGAAATTCCTCTCCTAGATTAGACATCGCCTGCTTGGAGCAAGACTAGATTGACTGATCCTGTAGCACAGTCTGGACAGTCAGAGAAAGCTTATAATTGCTCTCAGGCTCAATCAGCCTCAGTTCGGGGCAGTGGTTCCTACAGCTCCCGAGTAAATCTCCCACATGATTTACATAGCAAAGGGCTATGTCCCACGTCTCAGGAGTCCTGATTGAGCAGAGGGGTGTGTGTGTGTGTGTGTATGTGTGTGTGTGTGTGTGTGTGTGTGCACGCGTGCGCACGTGCGTGTGTGTGAGATGTGTATGACGTGGACACTGGCGAGGGAAGTCTAATGGCAAAGAAGAATGTACTTACGCTACTGTGACCTTAACTCTGGTTTCTTTTTCCAAAACTAGGGAAGAAAAAGTACTGCTAAAGCACTAGGTCTTTATACTAACTAGGTAATGTGGCCACGTAGGGACAGGTAGAAGGTGCCAACTTCTTAGGTTCATACTATTAGTGACTTCACTTCTTTGTTTTTCCTTTCTTTTCTTTTCTTTTCTTTTCTTTTCTTTTATATTTTGGTTACAGCTTTTTGAGACAGGGTCTTACTCAGTAGTTCCTGCTGGCTTCAAACTCACAGTGATCCTCCTGCCCTACCCTCCTGAGGGCAGGGCCAGCGGAATTCCAGGTGTTGGCCACTATTCCTGGCTTCACAGTTTCATGTTGACTTTTCCCTTAGTCATCGCTATATTAACTGTCCACTAAACGGAGAGTGTGAGTGTCGAGAGTGTTGCAACCACTCGCAGCTTGAGAGCAAACTGGTTCCCTTCAGGTTGAAAGGAGACTAGATTTAGCAAATACCTGGGGTTAAATTCTGACATAATTGTGAAAACTGGCATGTGCATGGAAACACAGGGGCTATGCCTGACTGACCAGTCCTGCGTAGAAGAGGCTGTCCCTACCACAGCGGTCTGAGCCACGTGATAAAGCTGCAGCAATGGCTTGGTGGTCAAAGGCTCGCCTTTATCCTCAAGAGGACCAGTGTTCAGCTCCTAGCACCGTCAGATAAGTCAGGCTCTCTACTCATTCTGCCTAGCATTTCTTTTTTATTTCACATGTCATGGACTAAGGAGGAAAAACAAACAAACAAACAGGCTTCCTACAGCCTCTGACAAAGAAGGCACTGGGGAAAGCCACAAACGGGGAGGGGGGGGCAGCCAGAAGAGGCCGCAAAGAGGGAGCTAGCATGCAACTCCCAGCAACTGGAGCCTGTAAGACCTCAGATGGCAAAATCACCGGCACAGATGTGAATCCCCAGTCACTAACGCCGTCGACAACACATTGGACTTAGCGCATGCGCTTTATAAACCTTTCCCTAGGCCGCAGTGCTCTCAGGCCAGTTCGTATGTGGGCGCATGTTATACACGGGAGCAGAAACACGCATGCATATTCACATGCACACCATTCCAGGATATGCCGTGGTATGCATGCACTCCTGCTATCTGCTTACTCTGAAATTCCCTTCCTAGTCACCTGACCTTCCCATTAGCCACTCTTCTTTTTTTTTTTAAAAAAAAAATAACCAGCTCTGTCTATCCTGAGATTCCCTCAGACACTCCATGTTCCTGATTTGTATTCCTGGGTCTAATACAGTACTTACAGAACTCTGGAACACTTTGTCTTTCCAACAAAACTGTGAGTTTCTTGAAGGCAAGGCTCAACCTGCACGTCTATAAAATGCTATGTACAAAAAGACAGTACAGAGTCTGGATTCGGGAACACCATATTATATCTTGACCCTGTTCGGTAACCTAGTGTTCAAGATTATTGAGAGGATTTGACAGTCTGATTGCCTGACACTTAGTAGGTGCTCAACAAATGTCAGAGTCAACTTTCTTCTAATTGACAGAACCAATGTACTCACCAACTGGCACCTGTCCATACACATGGGCTGGACTGGACTTGATCACTAATACTCTGTTCTGTTTGCACTCCAATGGGACACCAGTGACTCAGCTCTTACTATCTTAAGTTTGACCACTGACAAATACAACAAGTGAAAAATGGAGCCATACTGCTCAATGCAAATGGTCTTCCAGTAGACTCACCCGTTCTGCCTGACTCTCACGAGCATGTCCTCCCTTTCGAGACTTCTTTTGTAGCTTTACCATCTCTTTTCTCGCAAATACAATGTGGAAATGGAACGTTCTATATTTTTCTTCTTCCAATCTTTGCATGATCATTGGAAGATTACAAAAAGCTAGCTTTAACTTGTTGAGACAAAAACCTCGCCCACCATCACACTCACAGATTAGGCTCCGTGTTAACCTATGAGGGTTCAAGACATTTATGATTTTAAAGGAAGACAGAAGAAACCAGGGGGAAATGGAGAAGAGGCTGGAAACAATAAAAAGCGGGAGTGGAAGTTATGGTAACTGCTAGACAAAGAAAAATCCTTCATATTTCATGTAGAGTGCACAGCAGAGGATGGGACCGGCTGTGTGATGCTACAGGAACCTATTGGAATTGGAATTTTCCTTCCAAGAGTTCTTCCTACAGCCAGCCAGCAAACATTCAGTGACACTTGCTGACAAAATCCAGATTCCAGTTCTGTCAATGTGTGCTGCTGGCTGCCTCAGCCTGAGAGAGGACCCTGGAGGACCTAGCATCCTCACCTTTTCTGACCTCTTCATGGTCACATGAACTCCAGAAGGAATCTTAATTACATACACAGCACCCAATACCCAGAAACCATTCTCTTTAATACTTCACTTTCATCTTATTAATACAAAAGTAAAAACTCCGACTTCCTTAGAATCATTAAACAGGGCTTTAAACGGAAATCTTTTTTTTTTTTTTCCCTCAACCAGGCTGGCTTTTCTTGGGTTGATCCTGTAAACACTGCTGGCAAATTTTCCTCAATGCCTCTAACATATTTTCACTTAGCACCAGTTTGATGTATAAGATCTGACAGCCCGGCAGTTACAGGCCACCTGCATCACTGTCGCCATGACAACAGTGAAAGACAATCCATGATCCCATACCCTGGTCACCCGTTTCAATGCAGCTTATCTGTCCAAAGCCACTGAGTCTAATGGAAGAGTAATTACCATCTTCCAGTCATTGTCAAAATTCCCACCATATAATGCTCTTCAAAATTATTTTATCCCTCTCACATGGCTGCTTTGCAAAAAATGGAAAGAAACCTTGAGTGGGAAGTGTGGGAAGTGGGGGGGGGGTGAGGTTCACAGAAGGAGGAGGCTGTGACTGGTATAAATGCAGCGGACTGCATGAACTGTCCCTTTGTAGCCTAAGGGACGCCTCAGCCAGCAAGAGAGCTCCAAGAACAGCCTTGGCTCACTGACTCTCATCTGAAGGACTGGGGAAATCTGGGTCAGCAAAGGCGGCAGTAACTTTTCCCAGCACAACCCCTGCCCAGGGATCACAATCCCTCAGGATATCAGGCAGCCAATGTGGCGACACACGGCAGCACGGACGTGGTCGGCTGAGGCTGGCCCTGCAAGTGCCTTTCCCCTGTGTGACTATCCGACCAGCTCTTCACAAACAGTATTGCTCATTCTTGGTGGTGGGTACAGCCCTGTCTTCCGGAAAAGTCTTGTTTGCCCTGTATTAGAAAGTGACCTCTGACCAGCAAACACTTTTGTGGGAAACCTTCAGGAGAGAAGTGCTTACAGGAAATAGTAATTAAATTTAAAGTAACATCAAAAGTCATGTGGACTTGCAGAGCAAATCTCAAAGAATGAAAAACTGGACCAAAGGGCAGGGAGTGAGATAACCCTTTGAGTAACTCCTTTCCGGCAGCACAGGTGGCTTGAACATGGCAAGGAAGGGGGTTACACTCTTCCTTAGCCCCAGTTACTGCCACAGGAATAGAGCCAGGCCCAGGAACTACCAAGAAAGTTACACAAAGTGCTATCTAGTTGGTAGTTAACATAAAAATATTCCCATTAGGAAAAAATTAAGCAAATTCATAAAATAAAAGAAATATTGACCTCCAAAAGGATAAAAAGTGAGATCAAATCTAAACATAAACGAATTCCTGAATTAGTATTTATGCACCTGTCAGAATGTGGTTGACATGTTATATTTATGGCTAAACCCGAAAAACCATAACCATAAAACTCTTAGCCAGCTGTCAAAACATTCCAGTTATGAACTGACATTACATAGGCTTAATGTATTAAACATGGCATAACATACATACAGCAAACCCTAAAAGCCCCTTAGTTGAAAGCCATGTAACACAACACCTCTCTGGTGCTTGGGGGTAGACATTTTGTCTTTCTCCTGAACTTTGAGATTCCTGACCATCCATGACCAGTCTTTGGGACAGGCAAGAAAGATGTTGAGTTGAACCTGTGGTTGGGCCAACTAATGGGAAAATGCAATAGGTATGTAGATGGATGGGTAGATGTGGGTGGGTGGGTGTGTGAATGTGTGTGTGTGAGAGAGGTAAGGGTGCGGGAGAGATATGTGTGCACAGGTGCATGTATATATACATTTATGTACAAGCTAATGGTCAACCAACCTCAGACATACTTCCTAGGTAGGCATCCACCTTGGGTTTTTTGTTTGTTTGGTTGGTTGGTTGGTTTGGTTTTTTTCGAGACAGGGTTTCTCTGTGTAGCCCTGGCTGTCCTGGAACTCACTCTGTAGACCAGGCTGGCCCCGAACTCAGAAATCCGCCTGCCTCTGCTTCCCAAGTGCTGGGATTAAAGGTGTGTGCCACCACTGCCCAGCCCACCTTGGGTTTTGATACATGTTTTAGCCAGAATCCTCTTGGAAAACACCAATTTGCCATGCTGGTTGGCCAACAGGTCCCAGGGATCTGCCTGTCTCTGCCCATCCAGCACCAGGATTAGAAGTGTGTGACATTCCAGCAGACTCACTTTATTTTTAATGTGAGTGTCAGGGATGGAACCCATATCCTTTTTCCCACTGCACCATCTTGCCAGCAAAGGCTACATCATATTCTACAGGGCATTGTGGCTACAGATGCTTACAGACACACTAGATGTTCAGCCATCTCTTCTAGACCACTCCGATCAGTTCTGCTAAGTTTAACACCTAAATGGAATGCACTTGTATAATTATCTGTGGATTTCACCTAGTTTTATACTTCTCTCTGATACTAGAATCTCATAAAAAAAAAACTCAAATAACAAAGGCTAAATAAAAATAAATACCTTGAAAGCACGCACTGAGCTGGGGATCCCAGCTGTCATTTGCAAAATCAGTTCCCATCACCCCACTGTTAAAGGAGATCCGATTTATGTCAGTCTCCCAGTGATGTCTTCTGAAATCTTGACCTTGAGAGAGTCTTCGCCATCCCTCCCCATTTGAAGAGCAAACTTGGGCAGAAGCTCCAAAATCCCCACCTAGGGAGGTCAGGAGCTCCCACAAGAGAAAAGATTCCATCTCTTCTTCAATTTTGGGCAGTTCAGCCCTCCCCTTTGTCAAATTCAGAATGCCTTTGTCTTCTCAATCTGACTCCTTTCTGGACTAAAGCTCCAGTCCCTCTGGCTCCGTCTATCTGCCATTTTCATCACGATTAGATGAAGCTTAGCCTCTTCTCTTTGCAAATGACTCAGAAATATTTCCGTGGTCTTCCTAGTACATCCTGTGAAGAGGCACATGATGTCTGGGTGGTAGTACTGCACGCCTTTGATTCCAATGCTCTGGGAGCAGAGCCTGGGGGAATCTCTGGGAGTTCTAGGCCAGCCTAGTCTACATGGTGAGTTCCAGGGCAGCCAAGGCTACAAAGAAAGATCCTGTCTCAAAAACAAACAAGCAAGAGAGGCACATGACTTTGATAAAGTGAAGCTGCATCATCTGGTTAAAGAGATATCTTCCCCTGCTATAAAGTTATTAAATTTGCCTTTGTAATTAAAAAGTCATTGGTGGGTAGCTGTTTTGAAGCTCTGTAAATGCTTTGATCCTGATCAAATATTCACTTACCAGTTCTGCACACACCAAGGAGTTCACAATTCTGTCATGCTCTTTATAGTTCCTACAGGCTCTCAATAACCACACCCACCTTGCACCTCATTTATTTGTTCTATCAACTTCTCTATCAGTATTGACTTATGGATTCATATTTTACTAAACAGGTTATGATCCATATCTATTATGATGATCACATCTCCCATTTTGGCCAGTAGGAGCCCATCCACCAATCAATCAATCAGGCCCGTGCTCCTCTGATCTTTTGACAATTCCCTCTACTTTGTTACTCAAAAAGTTCGTCCAGGTTCATGCTGTAATTTTCCTTGCCTTGCCCTGGGAGTATGGCCATGCCTCCACAGTGTGGTCTGCCTTGCCCTGGGAGTATGGCCATGCCTCCACAGTGTGGTCTGCATGTTTGAAAATGTTTGTGTGATGCTTTCCAAGACTATGATCTTAAGGTTCCCAAGGGTACAATGTCAATTGCACTATCGATCTCTGTAATATAGAATGAGGACATCAGTCTGCAGAAAAAGCCAATGGATGTGCTCATTCCTAGGATCCTCGGAATGTTGTATTTTGTTACTGCTCACGCAACTGAGCTCTAAAGGTCACGGGGCAGCAAAAGGTCGCTGGGGGGGGGGGGTGAAGATTACCAGAGAACATAGAGATCAGTGTCCAGAACCAAGGTGCAAGATGATGAAGACCCCCGGCTTCATGTCTGCCACCTCGCCTGTTCTGGGGTAGGGGGAGCCAAATGCATCAAAGTCCCCAAGAGGGATGAGTTCTCTCAAAATTATTCACCATATGCAGCTCACCCATGTCTCTCCCCCAAACAGCACGAGGTCCCATTTTACACACAGTAACATGCGACTTATCTGTGGAGGAGAAAACATTGGGTTGAGGAGAAAATATTGTGTTGCTCTTTTCAGAACAACAACAGAAAAATACAACACAGAAGGACTTCCGTGTGATGCTCAGAGGCAAGATGTGTCTGGTTTCACCCTGAAGAAAACACAAGTAGGCGAGGAAAGCAGACTATGGCACTCTGTCTAGTGCTGGGCACCCCCAGAGTTTCGTGAGCGAGGGGACAGACTCTCCCCTTTCTTCACCCCCTCATAAAAGCCCCACTCCCCCATCTCCTCACCCGTGCTGGGGCTCAGCAGTGCAGCTCTTGGCTGGACAGTCAGGTGCTATTTTTCTCAGTGGGGCCAGTCATATGGCCCCTGGTTTGGTCTAGATAACTCAGGCCCTTCCAGCATCTTCTCTAGTAAGATCTATCAAGGATGTTGCTACCCAATGGCTCCCAGCACAACTCCACTTGTCACTACAAGCAGAAAATGAGCAGATGGCCACAGCCTGGGAACAATGTTTGGCAGGAGGATGAGAGGCTGGCTGGCTGCTGTTCAGCCAAGCTCACTTGTCCGAGAATACCAGCCTTGCACCCAAGTAAAGCAGAACTGTAGCTAGGACACCCAGAGCCCCATCAATAAGTGGGGTGACAGACTCTATTGAAAGTCACACGGAGTGTAGTCTGACATGGGGCGTGGGAAGTCAGGTTAATGGGAGTAAGCACGCTGCCCTCTGATTGGAGGGCAGGGGGCACAGACCTGCCTTTCCTAGTTTACTGCTGTGTTCTCAAACCTACTTCTAATTTCCCCACACTCGCAGCAGGCAGACCCTGCTCGCTCGTCTCCTTTCCGGGGGTCTGTGCTGTGGCTACTGCTCTTTCCTCCACCTGGCACAACTTGGTCATACCCTCTGCAGGGAGCACAGGAGACACAGACTTCTCTCCAGACACTCTAAGCTACCCCTCACCTGTCAACTTCCGCCTTCCAAATCAGAATGGAATCATTCTAGCTTCTGTGTTCCCACAAACGTTCTCCAACTCCATGAGAGCCCTTATCACGCCATAC
>JADRCC010565594.1:0-17895 GCA_019843855.1 Hylomyscus alleni
CTCTGATCCCTTGGCTCAAGTCCTGCATTCACTCTGGTTGACTCAGGGACACAAGCTCTATCTAGGCTTGTTGCTATGCCCCGTGTTCCCACTATAGCTGTACTTGACCCTGAGTATCCACAGGAGGGCTATCACTTACATAAATATTTAAAAGAAAGGCCCCTAATAAAAGTTTCAGTTGTGCAAGGAAAGGGAACTCAGCCTGCACGGAGAATTGAACGAGCAAGAAGAGTCCATGAAGATTTCCAAAGCCTTACCCCCATCCCCAGTCATATTTGAGGTTCTCTGTAAACTGCCACATACTCTCATACCACAGTTAATGTTTTCTTTCATGGCATTAGACACTGTATCTTTAAACCTTGACAAGTTTTTGTAGAAAGATTATCTCTAATGTTCTTGTTTTTAAAACAAAAATAATTGATATTCAAGAAATGGAGTTTCTGGCTGTGCTTCTGATTTTCCTTCTGTGTTCCTGGCTGGTCTGCTAATGGACGGGTAAAGGAAGGCAGTCATCTAGAGAATGCACCCTGTGATGGAGAGCACTGTGGACCAATCGAGCCTAGGCCACAACAGCTTCCCTTTCATTCAGTTCTCAGCTCTGTGATCTTGATGCCTCTGGGACCTCAGCCCAAACCTGTAGGAATGGGTACTCTGGAAATGGTGAACCTGTTCATTGGAGTTAGCACATTCTGTTCTCCTTTTTAAAATTCTTTATTTTTATTTTAGGTACATTGGTGTTTTGACTTTCTATGTCTAATAAAGGTGTAAAATCTCTTGGAACAGGACTTACAGATAGTTGTGAGCTGCCATATGGGTGCTGGGAATTGAACCCCTAGCTCCTCTGGTAGAGCGTCCAGTGCTCTAAACTGCTGAGTCATCTCTCCATCCCTAGCATATTCTGCTCTAAACAAAACATCATTCCATAGGTGTTCACTGAGAAAGAGGTTTGGGGTTTTTCGAAAGGGTAATGTTCTTAGCAATATTTCCCTGGTATAATTCAATAGGGACAACCTCCGAGACATACTGAGAAAGCTCTCCGTGTAGAATAGTAGTGTCTGAGTAGAGCATCCAGTACTCTAAGCTGCTGAGCCATCTCTCCATCCCTCATCATACACTCAGTGTGGCATGTGCTGCTTGTCCACACTGCCTTTGTCTTTTTTTCCTTTTATGTTGTTTTAATAATACGTGCTCATTAAAGGAAATTTTGGATATGAAAACCATCAGTCATCATGTTCTCATTTTTATACCAATGCACCCTTGAATTTTCTGTGAATAAGTTGTCTTAGCGTAGGGAACATTCCATGATACTTAAGTGTGAGTGTGGTTGTCCAGTGCCACCAAAGTATGGATATTTCACCCTTTGAAGCCACTTTTTGACTTGACTCTAAAGATTATATTCTTCACACCCCTGTGCCCACACTTGCTAGTATTTTTCCTCCTCATCTGCAATCTGTTTTTACACAGCTGCTTCCATATTGAACAGTGACTGTACGGTTGTTAACAGTGGTTTTAAAGAGCTGGCACAGAGCCCAAATGTGTGCTCTGGGAAATGTTTTTTGTTATGTTACAATTTTTCATTTCCTGCTTTAGAACAGCTCTGGTGTTTTTATTTGCATATGTTCTTGTCAGCCTGTCACTGAGAAGCATGCAGTGGCTTTCCTGTACCTATTTTGGTAGATCCTATTACTACACATAGCCTCTTATTAGAACTTCAGTGAGCTCTTGAACTTCCAAATCATCCTGTCCAAATTGTAATTAATTCATCACTTTCCTGTACCTGTCTCTGAGGACAGGCAGATTAATAACCAATAGTAGCCAAATGCCATTAGAACTTGGAACTCTATCTTGACAACCAATTGAAATTGTCCTCCAGAGCACTTTGCAGAGCACTGTCGAGACACTTCAATCCTACACACAAACTGATAGAACACAGTTCTAGAAGTGGTAGGAGAAGGTGCCGCCATGGAAGAGATGGGCTGGTATCAGTGGCTGAGTCTGTGGACCTCTCTCCTCCCTTTAGAAGAACCAGGGACTTGGCTTTCTGGAGACCATATAGCAATGATAGCTTTTGGCATTTTCCTAATGGATTAGCTCTCGTGGCTATGATTAAAAACAGCCATGCCAATCTGTATGACTTAGAGAATGCCATTGACATTTAAAAGGGCATGCTTATGAAAACTGAGGATGAAGTTTTTTTATTTTTTTTCCCTAGTTTTTCTTTGGCAATCTAGGTCATTTTCTCATTGAGCAAATAAAAATAAATTTTCTTGACTTATCAAGGATCTGTGTCATGAATGGCTTAGCTCATCTAAGAATATTTTATTTCCATTTGACCTTGATCCTGCCAGTGTTTTAACTTTACCTGTGGCATCCATTTTTTTTTCAGTATTATGTTCTCTTCAAAGCATAGATTTAGTATCTACATTAAGATATTGGCTCAGCTTTTCCTTCTGTTCTTATTGTGAGACATTTTCATTGCTTTTCCTAGGGGCCGGCTTGAATCTTAGCAACGTGCCATCATCTCCTTCCCCTCTGATGAGAGCTCAACAATAGCGCAGTCCCATATTTTAAGTAACTTTCCTATTAATGTGGTTGGCAGAGCATTTCTTATGTAGTCTGATTCATCATGCATTAGGGAGGCAAGCATGCAGAAAGGTGAGCAGGGCAGTTGACACTCACAAGGAATCTGGTATAGATTACATAAACAGAAGAGCTCTTGAACTGTACATACAGTCAGGGAGCAAGCCTGGAAAACTTAGCCAGAAATCCAAGGAAGGCATCTTAGAACTAGGGCTAGGACAAATTTATAGGCAGACTGTAAACCACTGGCCTAGCTCTTCATAAAATCAATTGGTCCAGCTTGGAATAGCATCTCCCTGTGCCAACAATGGTAATAGCAGTAATAACAAACCATCATAATTAAGATTCCTATATTGTAGACACTGTACTAAGCACCTAACCATATCATATTATGAATGAATAATCCAAGAGAGCGCCTAACTCATCCAAGGAATCATATCTAGTAAATAGTAGAATCAGAATCCCTTTAATGCCTTTACCTTACTATCAAGCTATGCTGCTATTAAAAATAACAATATCCCAAGGGCCTCTCCTCTCATTGATTACCAACTTCGGCCCTGTGAAGGTTCTGTGCCCCAGTGTAGGGGAATGACAGGGCTGATAAGTGGGAGAGGGTGGGGTGGCAGGCATGGAGAGGGGGGAGGCAATAGGGGTTTGTTCTTGTTGTTTTTGTTTGTTCATTAAAAAGAAAAAATAAATTAATTAAAAAAATAACAATATCCCGATGAGAGTTTCTGCTGGCCGTGTTCAATTAGGCTCTTATTTCTTGAATGGCTAGCATAAAAACTATTCTCTTAGCCACAAAAGATATAGCAATATGAACAGGAAGAAAGGCCTTCCTTCAAAATTATTTAACTTGGTATAGAACAACCTATGATGAAATGCTTGGGAGATCCAGAGAAATTAGGGTAAGGACTGGAGTTGAGAAGGAGAGCTCTCAGGTGCACAAATGGTTCAAAGGAGGCTAGAAGAAGGATGTGCATGTAGACATGGCTAAATCTGTTTGGGTTGAGTGGGTAGGCTCATGAACAGTCTTTAAATACACACATTTATAGATACTTCATGGTTCCTAGGGTGACACTTCTTAGAAAAGTTTTTTTTTTATTTGTTTGTTTGGTTGGTTGGTTTTGGTTTTTGTTGTTGTTTTGTTTGTTTACTTTCTCTAGGACCTATAGTGTCCATGTTAGGGCAAAAAGTTTCGTGGGCTTGAAGAAGAGTGGAGGGGGAGGGAGAGGGAGCTGAACTTAGGACTGTAGGAATCCCCTGTGCAACTTGACCTGCTAATACAGAATCTTAGAACTGAGCCAAGCCAGTGCACAGCTTTGCGTTTGAATGCCATTGAGGTTGCTTTCCTAGACCTGTTGTTTGTTTTGATGTTTCTTGGGGACGTTTTCACGTAGTGGTTGGTGCCTTTGGTGGTAAGCCTAGCTTTTACTGGCTTAGCCATCATTTCAGCCCAGGTGATGATTTTTTAATAGACTTGTTTTCTAGAAAAATCAATGCTATGAAGAACAAAAGTGCAACCCACTGGGTTGTTTTGATCAAGCTCATCTCTCAGTTTTACAGTTATAATTACTGTGTGTTCTCTTTAATGTTACAGATTCCTTCTACAATCAGGTCTATTCATCAGGATAAAATCCTAGCACTTAGACAGCAGACACAGTTCTTGTGGGAGGCTTATTTTTCTTCAGTTGAGAAGATTGTATTAACTACACTAGAGGTAAGTGAGACCATTCCTCTTATGATCTTTGAATAATAGTCCTTTTATTGCAACCTCTTTTTTTGCTGTTTGGTTGTGCAGTTAGTCAAATAGGACAAAACCAAATTTTCTGTCCTTGAATAGGTTAGTGACTGCCCCACCCCTCCACCCCACATCTGTTTCACCATTCCCAAGCAAATGCCTTCATTCCTGACAAATTCTCATAGTAGAAGGGACATGGAGGGAAGTTGTGCTCTGGTCAAAGTGATTTGTCTGACATAATTTCAGAGGTAATGTGGGTAATGAGTATCTTCCTGTCACTCAGACTCAGAGCTATCCTTTGACGGCATATTTCTGGAGTGCATGTAGAGAAAAAGATAATGATCAAGTAAGGAAAATATCCTCTACTATTCTTAAAATATGAACAGTTTAGTGGTCACCATAGGGCATGGCACTTTAAGAGACAGCAAAATTGCTTCTAAAGACACATGCAACCGAACCAGCCAGCTCCTATGCTATGGTAAGAAAAAAACTATCATCAAAGTTGTATCCAACTGGTGTCAAAAATGTTAATCTTTATAAAAGTGGAAGCTTTGGCAGATGAGTGGATAAACACCTTCAAGTTGTTTTATTCTGTGCTTGTGTGTGCATGTATGTGTGTGTGCTTGTATTGAAAAAGTACTCTACACACACTGAGCCATGTCTCATTCGCTTATATTGCCTTGTTTAAGGCAAGAGGAAAATAGAAAATCATGAAAATGATTAAAATCTCAGGAAGTAGAGCAGAGAGCAATGGCCTCGGGCTATGCAGAGCTTTGCAAAGGGCTAAGAAAGAACAGAGAAAACTGCACACTCATGAGTTTCAGACCTATGAGCAGGGAAGTGATCAGACTGTCTCCTGAGGTGACCCAGCAGCTTAGAGAATGGGGAGGGAGGATTTCCTACACACTTGGAGAGTATATCCTGCGGAAGTTAACAGTCACTCTGAAAGCTAATATAATCTCGAATAAATACAAGACAGCCAAGTAGTACTGTAGAAATTGAAGTCACCTGGTCCATCCACATGACTGTGTTGTGTTCTTGCTGAGGGGAGCGTCAGAGTCAGTGTTAGTCAAAGCATAGTGGATATTTTTCCACACCAGCCTCGCTTCGGCTCCAGGTCTCAGCTCTAGGCAACCAGTCACCATGATTTTCCCATGCATATGCCCGGAGTACACCCTGAAGTTAGGTAAACAGAGAGTCTATTTTAATTATTTTCCATTCCTTTTTTTGCTTTTTGTTTCTCAGTCAGATTGGAGATTTTTTTTTTCTTTAAAAATAATAAATCATTTTTTAGCTATCTACATCTTAGAATGTTAACTAACTGGATTTCATCTGTCTCTTGCTCGGGAAGCCCACAGATAAACAAAAGAAACTGCCACAATATTATTGACACTTGCATATTTTAAAAATATAGAATATTTGAAATATTAGGCTTTCTCTTTCCCTCCTCTCTTTCTGCTACTTCCCCCTCTCTCCCTCTCAATTAAACTTCTTATACATGAAAAAAAAAAAGAAATATTAGCCTTTTGTTTTTTGTCCTAAGCACCCCCCCCCCACACACAGTGTGTCGTTCTCATTCTGTTCTGATTGTGTTATACCCCTCTCAGTGTCTATGGCTTCTCTGCTGGCTGCATTTAAACAGAGCCTTTGGCCTCGTAATATATCGTGTATCTATACACATTCATACACACACACACACATATTTTATTGCAGTCATGTTTTTTTATATCAAACTGTCTAACTGCTTAGTCTATTGGCTTTTAATCATGATCTGTGTTTAAAAAGTAGCCCCTTTTTCCCTCAGTTTTTAATTTTTTTATGTAAGTTGTTTCCTGGTTTTCCCATGGCTTTAGTTACTCTTTCCACAGTGTTCTGTTGGGCTATGTAGTACATCCTTGGGTGTGTCCCTAGCCTTTTCATCCTGCCCTGCTGCTGTTCACCTATGCACCCAGACCAGGTTTTAATCTGTCTTCACCCTAATACCACCGTCTGGCAAGCTTCTACTTATCTACCCATCTGCTGCAGGTCACCATGACTACCGTCTGTGATGACTGCTGTCTGCGTAGATGACTGGGAGTGCATACAGTGCCTTAGTCAGTATTCTGCTTGCGTTTTGAGCTTTGTCTCTGCCTACACTTTTAGGGTAGTATTTATGAAGTGAAATTAGTGAACCAAAGAGTCCAAGAATTACAAAAGTCATAATATATTTTGTTAAATTTACTATTTTTTTCTTAAACTTGAAAAAACACATTGTTTTATTTTTGTCTGATGAAAATGGCACATGAAATTGAGGGACATAAAACAAAATTTGAATAATAGGGGAACCTACTGTCGATAGCAATTTTCCTCGATCTGTACATCAAAGTCTTAAAAGAAGATAGACAAATTACTCTGAGCTATAGTTTGAAGAATAAATGCCCTACCATAGCCTGGGATTGTTGAAAAGTAGTAAAGATCATTTATTTCCATAGCTTAATTAGCACACATTATAAAGCTATCATAATTGTGGGAGCTTTGATCCAGCTTCTCAAATGAGAGAAGATATGAGTTATATTATTTGATTCTGAATAAGTTAAATCTGTTAATATAGCAGTGGGCATATAGTATAAAAGTGTTGGCTGCATTAGCATGAGGACTTGGTTGGACTCCTGGTATCCATGTAAAACCAGTCGTGGAGACATGGACCTGTGACTGCCATGCTGCTGGAGACAGTGGCAGGCATATCCCAGAAGCTTGCTAGCCCAAACTGCAATTTCCAGGTCCAATTGGAGACCCTGACAACTCCTTACCTCCACACAGGTGAGCACTCTGCACTCACACAGGCACACAAAGATGATATAGTTGATGCAATAGGGTAGAGGTGGGTATAACCATATCATTTTAAGTTAAAGAAGCTGTTCTGCACATGATTTCAGGCCTAAAACACACTTAAGTGTGACGATGAAAATCATTAAAACTTCTGTCTAGCAGGAGACACTGTAAAGAAATGCAAACCTGAGGGCAGAGGTTCACAGTTAATATGAGGCTAAAGAGAGTTAATGTTTTTGACATGTAAACCCTGATAAATGAATTAGAAAAATACCAAGTTCCCAAGTAGGCTGGAATGCAGTGAGACCTGGTCAACACCCACAAAAGTTCTTAATACAGATTAGAGCGACTGAGGTACATCTTTTCCCAAAACCTGGTGCAGTTCATCTTTCCACACACATTCTGAATTAGAGTTTAAAATGAAGAATCTTTTTATGTTACTAAAAAAAAAAAACTCCTAATATTTTAGTAATGTGTGTATACATAAATTATACATTACATATATTTATATGATGGCAGATGTATATAGATAATTTGTACATACAATGGTTTGACTTAATGGTTTTTTTAAAGTATATTATGATGATGCAAAGAATAACATGCATTCAGTAAATCGATATTTCGAGTACTTATTTTTGTACCTTTTCCCAGGCTATCAATATGTATGATATAATATTGTGTTGTGAAACTGAGCAGTGGCCATGAGCCCTACCTCCCAGACAGCCACACTTGAACTCTCAGTGTGCTGTGTTGCTAGATTGCTATGCTGGATGAATTGGGTATAGTAAATACATTTTCAGCTTACCTTACTTTTAGTCTATGATGAGTTTATCAGGATGAGACACCCTTATAATCTAAGAAGTATCTATAGAATCCTTTGTGGTATTGTGTGGATGTATATAATAAAGAGAAGAGATGCAAAAGTGTAGAGTGGCTTAACTGCTAATTAAATTTAATTGTCGTTGTTCCTAAGGGTATATAGTCACGTCATGTATGCATTAGTTGCTGTGAAAGTGATGTTTGCCCTAATTTGAGGAAGTTAAAATGAAGTAAAATGCTACTTTTCAACTATAGTGACAGTATAGATGTCACATGAAATCATGGCAGTAATGTCACTAAGGGTGCAGAAGAGAGACTTTAAGATAAGAGTGGAGAATGACTGCAGAGGGTAACACCTCTAGAAGAAAGCATAATTTTCACCCTGTACTTCTTGAGAAGATAATGATCTAATGAACAAAGTTCCAAGTAGCATAGGTTCTAGTGTTTATGTTAGTTATAACATTGTACATCCTCAGTCAGATTGGCGAACTGTGACGCATCTACATTGAGGGCTATTATACAGACACCAAGTGTAGTAAGGACACACATTTATTGGTATAAGAAAATGTTCATACTGGTCCTTTAAAAATCAGGTTAGGGCATATTCAAACAGTGGGAACCCATCTTTGATTTTGGTTAGCATAATATAGACTTATGCACATTTAGGGAAAATCATTCCTGAGACGTGATATAACTAGCTGTGTTCACTTTTAAAATGTATTTTACTTTTTGTGTGTATGAATGTTTTACCTGTATGCATATATGTACTCCAAGAGGCCAGTAATGGGTGCTGGATCCCCTGGAACTGGAGTTCAGATGGCGGTGAGCTCTTTGGCAGGCTCTGGGAACTGAGGCTGGCTCCTCCGCGAGCTCCCTTAACCACAGAGTCATCTTCTCATACTCTAGTTGTACTCTTTTTAAGCAGGGGATTATTTGAAGCTGATTTTTTTTCTTTTGTCTTCCCTAATTTGCTGCAAAGAACCTATCGTGAGTGATTAGTTCATTCTCTTGATATTTCAAAATAAAACAGTCCATATAAGAAAGAAGACTACCATAAATGACATATCTCATTGCCTACAATAGGAGGACCAGTGTAGTAAATGGTTTCATCCACTTCGATTCTCACACACAGTCTCTGAGAGTCCCTCCTCTGCTACATTCTTGTGAGCCTTCAGGATTATAATTAAAACATAACACACAGACAACATTTGCTAATTTGCCATGCAAAAGATCATATCTCATTAATTATATTTCTTTTGCAGCAGGTTATTGTGTGTATCTAGTTTCTTGTCTATTAAGTTAACAGAGCTCCCTCCATTCTCTTGCAATAACAACTGGATGTGTTACATTCATCACCATAGAATCTTACATTGAGCTGTTTTCATCTTTGAGCCTAGAAAAGCTTTCTTCCCCTTGGATCTAAGCCACACAATTCTTTAGCAACACATTTTTTTTTAAACACTAAAACCATATACTTCATTCAAATTTATAGCAGCTGTCAAATCTCTCTATATCAACCCAAGATTGGATTGTAACAATCTGACCTCTCAGGCAAATTGCAAAAGAGATAACATTTGCTTTCCCATCTTAATTCAGAGCTTGCATTACCCTATATTCAACAAACAGAAAAGCAGAAGAGGTAAAGGAAATGCCATCCTTATACACAAAGCAACAAAGCCTACACATTTCTGAGATGAGCTCAAGGATCACATGTCAGCAGGTCTGCCACAGGCCGGCCGATCTGGGCCTCCCTCAACCCGAGGGAGAAACGGGGTCCTAGTCAGGTCGACAAGGCGTAGGCGAAGAAATGATGGTGGAGACAACACATGAGTGTGTTGATCTGAATGTATTTCTTAAATATGGCATCAGACTTTTACAGTCATTGCAAAAGAGACATGATAAATCTGGCAGCTCAGTAGTTGAGGTACATCTGAGGCTACCTGAAACACACTGGGTCTAAAGCAGCAGCCATCTCCTCTGGACTGGCGCTGCATCCCCCAGGCCCAAGCGCTCTGGGCCCGGGGGACTGCGAACTGCATGAATCTAGATCCTAGTCCATCTCAGTCGGTGAGTGGGAGAGAGCAAGAGCGCAAGAGGGAGCACAAAGTGAAAACCAGGCTTATATGGCATACAGCAAGCAGGGCAGATGACGAGTCATGTAGGTGGGCGGAGGTTACAGCAAAGGGACACAAGACTGAGGTCACGTAGGCCAAGTGACCGCTACATCAAGGTCAGTAGGAAAGAGCAGTTGAGCCCTCCCTGCTGGGGCTATAAAGTTCTCTGGGTCTTGCTAGAGGCAAGCACCTGAAAGTTACGACCTAACAGTTTTAACTAATGCCCTTGAGTGAGGGAAGGCCTTGGATTACTCTCTAGTATGTAATACAGTTAATACTTCTGTGGGACTGCCCTGAGAATTCTAACTATGTTATCAGTAGGCTATGGTGCCTGACCTCTGTCACTAACTCTGAGGACATTCTATCTGAATAAGGCAGATTCCTTGAGAGCAATTCCAAGCTGTCCTTAGCTTAGAATTGAGTTAGGATATATTGGAAACATTGTGCTGGTTAGGAAACGATGTCCAATTTTAGCCATTTACGAATCATTTCTTGGGGTACCTTTATGCCTAAATAAGAGGGCATGTTGATGATTGGAAAGACTAATCTGGAACATGTCTGAATTGGGGGATGTCAGCGACTATCTGAATACCCAGGAGGCGCAAGCTCTCTTTTGGGGCCATATCGCCTCTCATCCTTAATCAGGCTTTTACCCCCGATAGTTTGGATATGACTGGTGTAGACAAGAAGGCGTGGCACAGGTCATTCCATCGGTTATGGCCCTGCTAAGGAAGAGAATGGAAGTTAACTCTAGGCAGCATAGACTTAAGGCTCTTCTGCTTAATTTATCTACCTGTAGACTCTAGATCTGTGGTACCTCTTCCTTGTTGATCATAGTCTAGACCCTGAGAATGGGATTACAAGTCTTTGGAGAATCCCCATTAGTAACTTCTCTCCTTACTATGACCAGATAGATGCCTTACAAGAGCAGCTTAGGAGAAGGAAGGCTCATTCAATTCAGGCTCACAGGTTAATGTGAATTCTGGCAGGGAAACAGGAGTATGAGAACACTAATCATGTTCTTTTGTCTGTAGATTGGAAATAGAAAGTGGATGGGAAGTAGGACCTGGCTATCAAATCTCAAGGCCCTCCCCTACTTCCTTTTTTCCAGCACTGCTTTCCTTAAAGGTTCTACAACCTTCTAAACAGCATCAACAGGCAGACCCAAGTAGGAGTACATTTCTCATACATCTCTTTGGAGCTGGATTTTTTCTGTTTTGTACTTGGATGCAAATTGACAAATGGCAGTGGAATGAGTGGCAAGCTGCTAGAAAGCTAGTGTTCCCTCATGGGTGAGACCTTAGTAATCAAGGCAAGCAAAGAAAAAGCATGCATGAGATTGTAATGATAGCTGGTGTAACAGAACAGCCTATGGCAGCGCAGGAGACACTGTTTTAGAGGGGGTTGTGAAGCTTTCCCCATTTGCTTCTCAATTATCTGACTAAGCACATTTAAACTATAGCACTGTTGTGTTATGCTGATGATTTTCCTGTAAAGCCAGTGAACTAATGTCAACCAAAGATTGCTTTGGCTTTGTCATATCATAGCACTTTGTGTGTTAGGTAGTATCATTTCATTTGATCAAGAAACAAATGAAGATGACTACAGCCTGCAACCCACTACCCATGATTTTGTCAAAGACAATGGCATAGAACAATAAGGAGCCTGTCATTCTATGCTGTAAATTCACTCAACAATTATTATCTTTACTGGGGCCTCAACAAACAGTCTCTCTCTCTCTCTCTCTCTCTCTCTCTCTCTCTCTCTCTCTCTCTGTGTGTGTGTGTGTGTGTGTGTGTGTGTGTGTGTGTGTGTGTGTGTAAATAGCCAAGGAAGTGTCCAGCCTCTAAATGTTATATCTTCTTTCAAGAATCCTGAGAGCTGTCTGGTGAAGTGACAGGGAGAGCTAGACATTAGGAGATTGAAAAATGACCTTTCTGTTTGTTGGAATGAGATCCAGACTCCTTCAAACTTTTGACAATCCAAGTTGATATGTAAGCTTTTTAGAAGCACATCTGGTAGCCAGGCAGAGGTGGCACATGCCTTTAATCCCAGCATTTGTGAGGCAGAAGCAGGTGGATCTCTTAAGTTCAAGACCAGCCTGGTCTATAGAGTGAGTTCTAGGACAGCCAGAGCTACACAGACAAATCCTGTTTCAGGAAACAAAAGAAAAGAAAGAAGGAAGGAAGGAAAGAACAAAGGAATGGAGGGAAGGAGGGAGAGAGGAAGAAGGAAGGAAGAAAGGAAGGAAGGAAAAACAGACAAACCAAAGTCCTAAAGAATCTTTAGTGAATGTGAAAGCTTTTTATTCAGAAGTATTCTCATTTCTTTGCATAGAAAAATTACTCTATTTTGATCAGTTCAGAGAAAAAAGCCATGAGTACTACGGGGAAATACATAAAAAGACCAGTATTGGCCATATCTAGAAAATGAAATGAAATTTGTTTTGAAAGGCAAAAATGAAATCTTAGATACAAGAATTTAGGCAGATTACCTGACATTCTGAGAGGCTGTCATGCCAGTGATACGTCATCATTTTATTATCAGTGAGGCTGTCATGTCGATGATATGTTATCATTTTATTATCAGTGAGAGAATGAGCCTTGGAGGCTCATTCTTGCCTCACTTGGCCAAGGTTAAGTTCTATGTGCTTTGCAGTCACACTTGGATCTTCTTGTCAAGATGCATTTAAATAGAGTATGGAACGCTTATTAGAATTTCAAGAGTGTTCCATAAACTGATGGTCATATTTGGAAAATTCGAAGGAAACCAGTGCTGTGACTTCAAAGCGAATGGAGTCCATGACCATATGAAGCATGCCTCCCTGAGACCCGAGCAAATGTTGATCTACTTGTAACATCTCCGAGTTCTGTGTCATTTGTTTGTAGCTTCAATCTCTCATGCTGCCTATTGCCAATTTATTCTGTGTCTTGATAGCCAAGATCATTTATGTGACCCCCATGCTGAAAGGCACATAAATTTAGGAAGAAAACAAAAGGGAGATCTAAATGGACCACTATGGAGAGGAAATAATAGCCTGCATTGGGAGAGTATGCGAGATGAAAAAATGAAATAAATGGTATACAGACAGTTTCGTGCCATGTAAACCTCTTCCCAGTTCTCACATGTTGCTCACAATAGCTGTCTAGAGGACATCTATTGCAACTCATGCCTCTGTACCATTGGCAGTAAATATCAGCATTATAATTGGATTCCTGAAATCTTCATCAACTCAGAAAGTTACCTAACCATATAAAATTAGCAATGTTGATCTGAGGGAAAGATAAAAATGCAGATATTAATATAATGAACTGAGATTATTCATTCTTTCTCAATTTCTTCCCTACTTCATTCAGTAGGAAAGTACAGGTGATATGGTTTAAAAGATACATAGGGCCCATTTGGTTGTTCTACCAGTCACTGTGGGGAGTGACATGGATGAAGGCATTAATAACTTAGCAAGTCCTAGAAGTCCATCCTTTGATTCCTGTTTCCTTAAATGTTATATCAGGGTTGATCGGCTCATGCAGTGATTCATTGTTGGGAGTCAAACACAACTAAGCCCCTGAGGTTGCTTTTTGTTTGTTGGTTTGTTTGTTTTTTGAGCTTTAAACTTTTTTTCCTGGTACGATATTCTGTATCAAGTTAATTATTTTTCACATCATATCTTAATGAGTCAGTGGTTTCATTACAAGAGTTTGAAAGTCAGAGAGAAAGCCCTAACGTAGACTAATCACATTCAACTGACAAATGATTCAGGTTGGGGGAAGGTTTGTCTCTAAATGTAGAATTTAATGATCTGCAAGGTCCCAAAGTCTAACGAAACTAATGAACTACCCTGACAATTATTAGTCTTCATATGCCATGGTTCTTGTCCCATTCCGTAGAGGATGTTTTGAGCAGTTGTTAACTCGCTACTTTTTGAAGTCAAAATACAGAAACAGTATTCAAAGTCCTGCAACTGACTTTGAAAAGGGAATTAATGATGGTGACAGGCAATTTAAAACTCCCTCCTGAATTAAAGGAATGGAATGGGGAGTGAATCTGCCTTCTCTTGTCTTTGCTTCTGTCTCCACGTGGCCCACACTGATACTGCTGTGCACATAGAACAGATCTTGCTGATAACATCTGAATCTATATATAGATGCCCCACCACCAAGGACTGCTGAACTCTTCGGTACACTGTACTTTGAAACTAGCAAGGACCATAATTATAAAATAATAAAATAAAAAGATGACAGAACTTATGATTAAAATGGAACTTGACAAGCATTGCCAGCCACAGTCCATCTCTTCCTCTTACTGTCCTGCTGAGCCTGTCACCCCCTTGTCTTGCATACATTCCTATCAATAGAGACTTGGAGGAGGGACAGTTAGAACGTGCTATGTCTTTTCAACATCATCATTCCTTGTCATGGATGAGAATCATCCATTTCTAAGATTCATCTCAGACTCACCCTCACCACGTGCCGCTCTGCTTTCTAGATTATTCAGGACAGAATATTCAAGCACATATCACGTAACAGTCTAATATGGAACAAACATCCTGGAGGATTGTTCGTCCTACCACAGTATTCATCTTACCTGGGAGACTTCCCTTACTACTATGCTAATTTAGGTAAGTGAATCCTTCGGATCACCCAGAAGTGATCTTTCTTCCCCAACAGCCGCGGTGGGGGACTGTTATCTGAGCCCTTTTTAAAGAGTTGACTCACAATCAAGAATTGTAAATACAACAGAGTATTGGAAAACAAAAGAGACAGGAAGCCTTCTTTCTCCTCTGAGCAGCTGTCCTGTACATTTGGTAGACTTCATTGAGAAATGTTCTTAAATTATAGATCATTTTGAACATGAGAAATGATGAAGTATAAATTTAATATATGTGTATCTATGTATGTATCTAGGTATGCACGTGTGTGTCTATCTCCATGATTTTTTTCATAATCTCACTTCTCTTACTGTATGTTTAGAGAAACCTGAACTAAGAAGGAGAAGTAAGTAATAACTAAGATTATGTGACAAGGAAGAACTGATACCTTCTTCCAATGTTTAGTATGGTCCTCTCATACACTGAGCTAATGCCAGGCTAGATGTTTGAAATAAAGATCGTGTTTGATAGAATGTGTGTACTCTCAAGCAGCTTTGAATTGGTCTCAGTGGGGTGAAGGATGTGAGCACAGAGATACAGCACCACAGAGGCTGATGCTCCTACCACAAGCATTTCCAAAGTCCCAGACGCTTTCTTGTTAGTGGCATGAAGGATATGTAAGCTCAGAGTTACAGGGTCTAGAAAACGTGGGGCAGTAAAGCATCTCTCAGACTGCTAGGACGAAGACTCCAGGTCGTCCACTCCATATGAATGTGCTTCCGAACAACTTCGCCCTTCTTAAACTGTACGCCTTTAGTTTGAATCCCACTAAGTGAAACTGAAGTTCAGGGCCTGGAGTACCCATCCACAGTGAATAACCATTTAACTTAAACCCGGCATGTTGCGAGGACCATATGGAATTCAGTGGATAGTTTACTGTGGGCCTGTGAGAATTCCTTGTCTGACAAAGGCAGTAGATAAGAATCCTAACATTTCTTGTAGAGCTCTGTGATCTTCGCTCAGAGTTAGCCCCTTAGAAGTATGTCTGTGATGCTTCTTAAACTCTTGCTAGAACACCTAAAAGTAATGACTGGTTTCCATTGTTAAAAAGTGTTTCTTCAGTCCTGGGTATCGTTCTTACTTGAGTGTTCATCAGAAGGAGAAACTCACTCTCTTTCTGAAGTTCAATTAAAATGCTAATTGGAAGGCACAATTTTCCATGTAAAACATTTGCATAATCGTTTCACGTATACACTCTGATTTTAACTTACATCCCCACCTATATCAAAGTCTAACTGGGATGTTCCCACAATGCCTGGTTCATACCTAAGCTACTAATGTACAGATTAGTAGGTCTAAATTAATGAAGTTCTGAAAGGCTCTTAACTTGTTTGTAATTTCTGAGTTCTTAAAGAAGGGCTCCCAAGGGGATGCCTTCTTGTTTCTCTTTGGTGGTAATGGTTGATTTGCATAGTCATTGTCCCTTCCCGTGAAGAGCTCCCATTGGGCAGAAGTCTGTTTCATAGACTTTTTCTCTCAGTGGTGTTCCTGTTACATGGAGCAGCCATTCTTGAAATATGGAGGCTCCCTTATTGGGATGCTGCTTATGCTGGAGCCAGTGTTGAGGCTTCTTATTTGTTAAGTCCTGTTCTAAGTGCTCAGTGCGTTTCAGGGTGCTTAACTCTGAGAATAACTGCATGTCCCAGCTGAAGGAGCCTATACTTCAGTGCCACCAATACTTGATGGAAGATCTGAGAGTCAAGCCTAAATGGATGTTAGGTGCTGTCTTTTGAACCTGCCCTACATTACTAATTCTTAGATGAAATAGTTAATCACACAAACCCCTTCAGTTAATAGGCGGGTACTTATAAATCCACCAATGGAAAAGGTATGCTTATGTACAGACATTAACAGGTAAGTGACCAGAGCAGAGTGCATAGATAAAACATTGGGTACCCTAATAAAAAGAAGATTACAGGTATCACTAAGGGAAGAAAATGTCCACAAAATCTGGAGCCGGACACTGGAGAGGTCTCTAGGCTAGTTGGTTGTTGCATGTCAACTTTCCATTTTCTCCACTTCTGTCCATAAATAAGAGCTAAAGGACAGCTGTGCTTAAGGGGACATCAGCTCTGGGGTGAGCCACTGGAACACAGAGTCTTTTTACTGAGTCTTCTTTTTTTTTTTTTCAGTGCTTCATTAGGCTCTTCATGTCATTCCCTTTCAGGTTTAAAGCCCCCCTCCAAATTCACTGCAGTCATCCATGCTGTGACCCCCCTGGTCTCTCAGTCCCAGCCAGTGTTAAAGCTTCTTGTGGCTGCAGCCAAATCCCAGTACTGTGCACAGGTGAGTAGCCTTGTTCTCTGCCGTTTGTTTCATACCTGCCCCACACTTGGTTTTCCAGGACTCTTCAGGCAGCGTACCCAGTTCCTCTAGTGATTGGCTAGGCTTGCATACTCTTCTTGATTATCAACTTGGAGACTCAAAAGTGAAGGCTGGCACAAGTCAGATTTGTACCCACCCCCACCCCCATCACACACACATACACTCTGTAAAAAAAAAAAAAATGTATGGAACAAACTGCTTCTCTTTTTCCTTGTTGTGTATGGATATGTATGCATGCTTTGGGAGGGTGAGCAATACGTGTGTGTACAGGTACACATGTAGATGTTTTCACATGTGAGTTTAGGCCAGAGGCGAACCTAGGTTATCATTCCTTAGGTACCATCTACCTATTTTTTGAGACAGGATCTCCCCCTGCCTCAGAACTCATTGATAAGGCCAGGCTCCCTGGCCAGTAAGCTCCAGGGATCTGCCTGTTTCTGGTACCCCACCCAGCACTGGGATTACAAACACTCCCATACCTGGCCTTTCACTCAGATGCTTGAGCTAGATCTTAGGTCCTTGTGTTGGCAGGGCAAACACTTTATTCACTGAGCCACCTCCCTAGCCTCTTATTTCATTCATAAACATCAAAATGATAAAGTAAACCAAAATGGCCACGGGCAGGACACAGAACACTTAAGTTGGTTCCAGTAACAGTAAGAGACTTGGCGATGTCGGGAAGTGTCAACTTTTCCTTCACAGCAGCCAGGAGAGAGCAGAGGATGATATCTGTGGTAACAGGGTTTCCCAAATCAGTATCACCCCACGAGTCTTCACACTGTTTAATTTGTTAACTTGTGACGGGTGTAGATAAGATGGTTTACAAATGAGGAAAGACTCAAATCATAGTGAAGTGTTCA